>JAQQAE010017472.1:0-11460 GCA_029823295.1 Pseudamia nigra
AGAGGAAGTTGAGAGTCACCAGACCCAACACTGTGGACCCCGTGGTGTTCACTGAACAGGAATGATAGCCTCCGTCTCCGGATCAATGAAGACTCTATTCATGCCCCTTACTCAACACGCCATCCCCTGCTTTCCCTTTTGTTATCCTTGGCTATTTCATGTGTCCTATGTCTTTCATCTCATTTTATTTGACACTTTTTCCATTTTCCATCATCTAGCTGGATCCATATTTCCTTCTCTTTGCCCTGACTGTCTCCCTCCTTCATACATTCCCGTTATCTCCATCTCCCGCCGCTGACAGCCCCTGTCCATTTATTGCCCCTTCCCTCACTAATCCAGCATCATCAATACACATCCTGTCAACACGTGTGTGCAGCTCTATGATTGTTTATTGTGCATCAGAGCGGCTTGTTATTTTTTTTTTTTTATGTGTACATGTGCACATGAGGGAAATAAGCACTACTGTCTGCGCCTGAACCATACGACTAATGTATATTATTCCCAGAAGCACAAGGCAATAAGATGCCGGATGAGACACAAACCTAATACAGTTCACTTAAACAGTGATGAAGCATAAAATATCCATATTGGCGTCAGCCATGCTCACCTTGTAAACAGCAATATGATGCTCAAACTAACAACATGACATCCTGAAGCCTGTACTAAGGCATATAAATAATTGCTATTGAGTAATTTTCTTTATAAACACACTTTCTGATTGGGCGTTGATGTGATGTTTTACACATGGAATCAGCAGAACTTGGAACTTGGCTCCAATAAGGGGGTTAAATAAAATAATAAAATGAACATCTAAAAATACAAATCACGAATAATGCAAAAATCACCTCGTTTTTATGGATGCATTGAAGTTTTTATTTCTCTCACTTCTAAGTAGAAAGACAGCAGAGTAAAGTTGTACAAATTGTCAGTTTTGATGTTATTTTATTATTACGTAGTTCAATAGCTACTCATGAAAAGTAATATTTCCCTGATGTTGGTTTTCTTCTGGATGTAGCTTCGTAAATGTTTAAATTACGTCAAATCATGGCACATTACTGAATCAGCAGATTTTTCCTCAATTCCTGTAACTATAAGCATTTTGTATCAACATATCCAGAATATTATCCTGAATCAAACTTTGTGACTTGATAGAATCTCTTATGGTGTTATTCTGTGTTTTTTTTGTTTCGTTACAAGGACAAATGTTGAATATGGCCTGATCTCACGATGGTGCAAAATCCTGTGGATCCGGACGATGATCCGGATCACTCCCAGAATCTGATTGGTCTTTGTGTCATTTCTCAGCGACACTGAACATTTCATGCAAATCCATTCACAGCTTTTCGAGTTACGCTGTGAACAAACAAACAGATAAACCGACGGTAACAAAAACAACCTCCTTGGCAAAGGTAATAAAGACAAAGACCGTCAGAAACTGATAGTGCTTAATTTGTTAATAAGGGCGGTTTGACATTGTCATATCCACCTTTACAAATCCACCATCAATTGACCTTTTGTGCAACATCTGTCACGTCAGATTAGTTCTACACAGCACAGCATCCGAGTAGCCAACGTAACCTCATAACAGGTGAGAGCTATGAAATATTACCTTTTGACAAATACCAAACGATATTTACAACCATTAAAGACGGCTCAGACATTTAAAACAGATAATCTCAAAAACAAATTAACATATTTCTCCTGATCTGGGAGGAAATTATAATGTATTTGTAAAGTTCAAGGGAGATGCAGATAAAAAATGTTACAGATATCAGCGTTGCATTTTTTTAATCTACTGTATTTCTTTAGTTAAAATCAAATTTCAAAGTTAGAAAATAGTGCAACATTGACTTGTGTGCTCCATCTGGGGCTTTTTTTATTATGACTCTATTTTTAGTTTTAGTTAAAAATGGCTTTAGATTAAAAGTCTTAACTAATACCTTATGGCACTTAGACCCAGATGGAGAGCTTTAGTCTATTCTGGTTTTTTCTAATCTTAAGAGAAAGCCTGCAGAAACATCCTGCCCCCTGCACAAACCTCTTCACCGTCAGGCTCATCTCGGGACTTTTCAAAGCTTCTGAACATGGACTGATCTCTCTCTGTAGCCTAGGTTGTATTCTGGTTGTTTTCCAGTGCAAATATTGCAAAGTTAATGTGACACTATGAATATTTCAGCAGGGCTCCCCATTAAACCCTGGAGCTATGGAAGCGACACACCGTGATGCACATGCAAACACCTCAGTGACACAGCACCGCACCAGACGCCATGTTCGTCTCATCTGATTGTTGCGAAACAGCATTCGTTTGTCTTTCACGACACCTTTGCATCCTGGTGTAAATCACGTGAAATCACTGCATATGCACTAACTTGGCTGATCATGTAAACAGAACAGTCATTGGACATTACAGCATCTGTTGTTTGTAGTTGACACTGCCATTCAGAGGCCAGACTCTACACAAGCTGTAAAGACAAACGTGGAGAAAATGAGGGCGAAGCGAGGGCTAAATTGAATTATCCCGCTAAGACTATTATAGTGATGATCTCTATTTATACAGCTCGCTCAAATGAGGAAGGTTGGAGGGAATGTCGGGTTGCTCCCTGCTCTGTGCCAAAGAGGCTTTTTGGCTGCTGCTCGGACTCTTCTTCAATCAATAAAGAAGGGATCCATTGATCTACTGGCAACACCCAATTGGCTCTGTAGTGGCCATAGAACTGAAATATTAATATTGATTCTCTGCCCAGCTGCAATATCATAGTACTTTAAAAACAAAGCCATCCCAGCATGGATGAGCGAAGAGCAAAAGCCTTGTTGTTGCCAAAGTCAACAAACGCAAGACTATGTGTCAGGTTTAGTGTCACTTCTATTCAGTAACTGACAATTATCATAAGGAAATATAATGTCTGATGCCACAGACATGTTTTAGTGTAAGTACCATATGGGTCATTCCATTCCATTTCTTTGGTTTCAGAAAGTTTGACCAGTTGTACCAAATTCATCAAATATGCAAAATATATAATTTTACAGTATTCGGATAAGGACTTTTTGTGAAACAGCCTGTTAAGTGAGGGTGGAATGTGTCGATTTTGACAGGCCTTCATTTTTTTTGTCCAACGTCAAACATGAATATCTCCAGAACCACATGGCCTAGAAAACTGCAGTCTCGCATCATGACAAACCTTTACCTGCTGTTTGAGAATATACCAAAAGCTCTGTTAAGTATCAAAACTGATAAGCATCGCAGCTCTTCAAAAATGGCAAAAATAACATTCGGGTCACATGCTGGACTACAGCTGTGGGCTGCAGCCTTCGTGGGCTGCATTTGTCGGCCATTGACGTCATAGCTGAGCATCGTCTGTTTGTTGTGCAGTACTTTGTGAATAAATGCACAATTTGGTGGTTTTGGAGACATGAGGGTGGTAAGTAGACTGTTCTGGGTTAAAGTTATCGTAGTCTGAGCTGCTGGTTTCTTTCATGTTTAGTTGTGCTGTGCAGGTGAGTTGTAGCGCTGAGCTCTGTTTAGCCTACGCTGTCCATCGCAAGTTGTTTCTGTCCTGGCCCTGCTAGACTTACGAACGTCTTCCCTTTTGGAATTCACTGGGGGTTCTGTTAGTGTGGTGTTGAACGTGGGTAGAGCAGTTGTCTCGGGAGCACGTCCGACGCTGCAAGAGGAGTCGCTGATTGTCCAGTTGCTTGACCAGGCATATGGGATCCAGTGCGTAAAAACCCGTCGCAAGTAAACACCTGAGGGCTAGGAGGGAGATTCTGGTTTAGGTAGTTACAGGGACTGGCTACAGTAACAGCCTGGACTCTGTCTGATGAGCTCAGGTGTTTCTGGTGAGAGCATTAGTTTCAGTTTTGGTTCTGTTTTGTGTAATTGCTTCTGTCGAGGAGGTTCTCCATGCTTCCTGTGTGGAGTCTGAGCGGGTGAAGCACTGCAGCTCAGCTGGTCTGTAAGCTGACTTTGAAAATACCGTCTTAGACTTGACGTAGACCAGCTTGGACTGTGCTTCTTCCTGCTGCGTGGTTTTGGAGTCTGGGGGGAGGCGCGGCAGCAGCCTGTTGGTCCGTGTTTTGGGATTCCCATGTTTGCTTTCTGGTTTGTCAGTGTTTACACCTGGTCGGTGTCTGTTGCATTGCTGGTCAGTTATATTTGTTTCTCATTAGACTGTTGTGGTTCACCTGAGTCAGCTTCTTAAGCTTGAGTCCATGCTTTTTGTTTCCCTTGGACTGGCCTCTTTTGTTGAAGAGCAGCATTTCTGGTGCACCGAGAGCTGGCAGTTTGTTTTTCAGTCGCTGTCCAGATTAATTAGCAAGGTTAGGCAGATTGTTCCGCACAACCGCTGTCTTCTGGTGTTCGGTCCATTGGCCGTGGTTGCCTTTGCTATTTTACGATGTTCTTGCTACCTGCCACATTCAATTCTCTGCGGTTGTGGTGGACGTCCTGTTGGAGTTTTCCAGTCTTGTACTCCTTTTTGGTGTAGCTTCCCTGGTTTCCATCCACTTTACTCTTAAACTGCTTCTCCAGGTACCGGGGCTGCTGGGTAAGTAGTTGAGATCAGTGGGTTATGTCCAAATTGGTATGTATGTCATGCAAATTTGAGTACTATATAAAAGTAAATAGTAGGATTAATGTAGTGTGAGTTGTGTTGGGCTGTTTTCTGGTCTACGAGTTGGTCCTCATTGGAGTCCTTTTCTTTCTGGACCCGGCCTACTCCAGACATCGTGTCCCTCTGTTTAGCCTCATCAGCCAGACCTGGGCCCGGTGTGAGCTGCTCTTTTATTTCTGCATGCACCCATCCAACTTACTGATGTTCTTATGTTTACTTATTTGATCTTAATTTACAATAAAGGCGGCAGCTCTTGAATTGAGACACGGCTTCTGTTTAGGCCTTCTGAAACCAGATTTGTACATGTGCCATGTTTTGAATCTTTTTCATAGTGTTGAGATGCCAGATGGGCTGTACAGAACACTGATATATATATATATATATACATATATATATATATATATAACTCTATGTGGGAATATATGAAAAAATCTGATATGCTATTTGTCGAGTAAGGCAAATTAGGGATTTAAAACAAAAATGAAGGCGTCACAAAAAAAACAGTTTTACACAAATATGATTTCATATTCAACTTATAAATGCACTAATCACTGGTGCGCCTTTCCATAATGTCCCTGCATTTATGCATTGCACTTGTGCACATTGTTTAGGCTTGTTTTTGTTTTATTTTTATATTTTAATGTATTGTACAGAGCATCTTCATGCTCCAAACAGAATTTCCTTGAACAGTGATGATGCTGAACCTTAAATTCTTCACGTGTGTTCTGTTCTGATAAACAACAGTATGGTTGCAGAAATTAAAACCACAAGAAATACATGAATAAACATGATCACTTACATGATCACAAATGCATAATATTCTGAAAACATTTAAATTCAACAGGTTTGTGGATGTGTCAAGATGACATTTATAATTTACGAGCGTCAAGATGAAACCATAAGGAAGGCCATCTTGCATTTAAATATTTATCTACGTAAAGGTGGGTATTGGTTTCACAAAGTGTCCACGTAGCTGGCATGTCCACACGATAGCTTCACCCAGGCATCTGCACCGGTTCGCTTGACACTTTCCTCACTTATTGACTTCTTCCATCCCATTTTTATTCACTTTTTGGCTGGGTATAGCCACTACTTTTCACAAAAAAAAGACTACAAAAAAAAAATCACTCAAAATTCAGCTGTGTTAAGGCTATATACTGTATGTCAACAGATCAAAGTTGATCAGTCAAACTAGTTTCAGTCGGGATTTGGTGGATAAAGTGATATTTTGTACTCTTTGTCACTGAATTTAAATTATGATCATATACTGTATAGAGTTTTCATCATTTCTGCAATGAGGTTACGCCAATCCCTTCTACATCTGCATGTTTAAATTGCTCTATCACTGTTTAATTGCACGCCTGATTGTGATTCAATAAACTGTGCAGCCCTAAGTTTATGAGCTCACACCATTTTAGTGAAAAAGACAATGAAAAGTCCTGCCGCTTTCGGAGCCACTTAGGCTAAAATAAATGTCGGCACCTACAAAACAACCCCACTATGAGGCTGCTGAAATCCTCATCGCAGGATCCTCTGGTTGGTTTATTTGCGTTATTTACGGCACAAGGAGCATAGCTTCTGCCTGAAAGACGGTATGGCTTTCTAACTATAGTGGTGCATAATTCAGGAACTGCAATAAGACACATCATCTAAACTGCATTATGCCAGTCATAACAACGATTATTTGAGCACTATGTGGCTACCCATAAATCCTGAGGCGATGCTCTGAGGAGGCCGAGGCCTTCTGCCTGAAACTAATATGAGGACACGGAGATAGCAGGCTGCCTTTCAGCAACGCATTCGCCTCGATATCAAATTTACACCTGGTCTTGAAAAACACCTGCACAAAACTGTAATGAAATAGTGTTTTGAATGACACACAAATGCCTGTTTCCTACCGCGAGGTGTCATCTTCTGGTAAAAAATCTGTTTTTTCCCAAAGTCGGCAACCTTTACAATCTATACAGCCATTTTTAGACGGAAAAAAAAATTTAAAAAAATGTGTCGAAAGCCACAAAAACATGACATATGATGCATATTTTAGCTGCAATGTGTTAAAAATGTATTATTACTTTATTCATTTAGGAACACTTCATTTTTAGTGGATTATTTTGTACATTGCTCTTCATTTTACTGATTATTCTATAAATTTTTAATGATTTTTTTCATTGTATTAACATCTTCATAAAAACACTGTTTCTTTGTAATTAATTTACCTATTTTTTTTATCAATTTTGCATAATATTTTGTTGGTTTTGCTTATTTTTGTTTTCGTTTGCCTATTTATTTGACTATTAAGTTCATTTTTCATTCATTTTCATCAAGTCCATTTATTATTTTAATCATTTTTGTGAATTTTTGTTCAGTTTCCTTACTGTTTTGTTTATGCTGCAGATTCTTTTGGTCAGTTTTGGCCCAGTCATGTTGATTATTTTGCTTATTTTTGTTCATTTTCGTTGTTTATTTTATTACAGTGTTAATATTGTGGGTGTTATTTTTCCATTTTGTTCTCATTTTTTGTTCATTATAGTTCAATTTTTCTACGTATTGTAGTTGATCTGGTGTGTATTAGGCTAATTTCTATTTATTGTCACAGGGGTCACTGTGGAGGCGCTAAAGAGTCACACGTAGCCCTGGAGCCACAGGTTGCAGACCCCTGGGCTAAGCAATAACTAATAAATATTGTTAAAGTGCTATATATCTGATATTGTGATGATTTATCGTGACACATATTATAATCGTCAGAGTTCATTTTATAATCATCATTGTAATGGCTCCTGTTTTTCTCGTGTGATTTATTTTGAAATAATTAAATCAGTCAACATGAATGAAAAATCTAAATTCTGTTGCTGAAAGATGACATCAATGACATGTTTTTTTTTTTTTAATCTTGTTGCATCTTTTATGCCGTTTTTGTCCTGCATTTGAAACTTTTCTTTTTTGCATCTTTCTGTCATTTATGTTTTTTTGTGGCATTTAGGCTTTTGTGCATTCTTTTACATTTATGTCACATCTTTTAAGCCAGTTTCAATTTTTGCATCTGTTAAGTTCCACATCTTTTTCACGTTTTGGACTCTTTCACACTTTTCCATCATTTTTAGCTCATTACTATCCTTTACATCTTCCTTTTTTTCACGTTTTACACTTCATTAGTTGTTTAAAACCTCGACGTGCGACCAAAATGTAGCCATAAACCTTAAACACAGTCCCGGCTTGACATTTACCAAGCTAATTTGCAATACTGATTGAATTCTTATAACATTTTTGGCTGTATTGCCCAGCTATACTGTGTCATACTATGTAATATGTTCACTATGTAATATGTCTGAGCGACACAAGCGCAGCCTCAGTCTTCATCACCTTTTCTTTTCTTTTTTTTTTTTATTAAAGAATATTCTAGGTCAAAGTCAAAATTAAAACTCATAACTTTGAAAAGGTCTCTTATCTGCGCCTTCTCCTCCACTGCTTAAGTTTTTATTAAACCTCTGCTCCCTCTGCTTTAGTCTAATCTCCTGGGCCGCACACACACACACACACACACAGGCACAATCTTACACACATGACAGCACACAGTTTCACACACGGGTCAAACACGTCCTCTGTTGTGCGTTTCTAATCGCAGATGTGAATCTGCTGCCGCCGTGTATTGGGAATCAATCCAAAAGAGATAGAGATGGAGAAAATTAGAGTGAGATAAAGACAGCAAGTGACGGCAGGAGAGAGACGGGACGAGAGACAATATAATCTGCAGGTGGAGATGCTGGGCTGGAACAGAGCAGCCCAGAAGTGATGACAGGCCAAACTGACAGAGCAGAACTCTGCAGACTGTCGCGCTGCCAAGGAAATGATGAGCTGATGTTCACCTGTACTTACTGTACAGTAGAGCAGCGGGTAAATGTATGTGCATGTGTCAGACGTGATGACAGTAGACACATCTCGCATCTTTAGGCTGTCTGAGATGGTGCTCTATATCCCATAACCCCCGCTCCCCCCACATCAGGTCAGCTCGGCTCCACAGACCTGTTTATTATGCATGGCCTGCTGGGGAAATGACAAGAGACATCATCTTCACACAACGGGACGGCCACGTCGTCACGGCAGAGTCAAAGACAGGTGGTGAAATGTCCTTGAGCGTCCTTGCGCAGCAGCTTCATGCGAGGCTCCATCGGTGTGCGTCTGCGTATTTGAATATCTTGTGTAAGAAAGTATCGTTGTGTGACTGGAGGTGCAAAGTTATGACTTAGCTCCGGCTCATTCTCTCACCACCGGTATTTGCTCTGACACCGTGATTGGGATCTGGAGGAGATGCAGAAAACGCAATCCCATCATTCCTTTGTGTCTTGGCGCAGACGGACACAGTTATACGCTCCTTGTGGTGTTTCCTTTTCATGCAAGTTTATGCTGCAGGTGTGTTTTGTGTGTTTCTGTGGACTATGTTAACAGTCTCTGAGGATGATGCTAATCACATTTCCTCCCTTAAGGGAAGATGACTCATTAGTACGCTATAGCTTAGGAAGCTCCTTAAAGTGATATTTCACAATGACTATGTACATGTGCACAATATTCTAGTGTTTTCCCTTTAATCTGAAAAAGACAAAAGTACTGAATAAGCTGTTTACGTGACCAATCAAAATGAGTCTTTCATAAACAGGGTTTTTTCCACTGGTGACAGATGTTCCACTGTGTGAACTCGGCCCCCGTGTTTCATTCCCTCAAACACAGCCCTGGAAAAGTCAAGTTGTAGATGTTTGTGCATGTCTAATGTTTCCAAGAAGGTGTATTTTCCTTCTGTTCAGAACTGTAAATTTTTCTTTGGAGTGTCCATCTGTACCAGAGAGGATCTTTGTCTCTACCACAGCTGACCTGAACCTACTAATGAGATGCATTTTATGAATATGTGTCCAAATGACTGGGTGTCTTATTCTGAAATTGGTCTATTTGGAAAAATGCCTCATTCCAAATGTTAATAAGTGAATTACCTAAAAACTTATTTATTGGAATCGATTTTGAAATTACATTCTATCTTAAACATGTATATTGTATTATTGACTGTACATTGATTTGTCTGCTGGAGATTTTAAACCAATGAATGGAAAACTCTACAGATAATCAACAGCAAAAATAACAACCAGGTAATGCAATTTTAAAATATAGCATACTGCATATTGTTTGCAAAAATGAAACATGAACGTGTTCTAAACAAACTGATCGTGTGTGTGTGTGTGTGTGTGTGTGTGCCATGTGCACACATATCAAATCACTGACCTTTCACTGTCTTTTTGTGTTTGTGTATGATTGTGTGGCTCTGTGTGTGAGACACACAGTGAGAGTCTATGAGCATGTGTGACACAGAGAAAGCAGGAGCATGTTGTCACCATGGGTGATGATGAACACTTAGTCGATGCCAGGCAGATGGCCAGCATGTGTGTGAGTGAATAGAGGTGTGTTATGTGAACAGAGTTATATGTACTGCTACGCAGGCAGTGACAGGCTGCCTTTTCGCCTGGAGGCGTCGAGCCGGCCTCTGGCCTGCCATTACTATGGATTGGCTGAAAATACTAAGCCAGTCGTAATTCATCCAATCAGCCGATGTATTTTCCGCTCCGCTTGGGGCAAACGCTCACTGAACAGAAATTACCACCAAATTAGATCCAACTTACTGAGGTGAAATATGTCCAAACATCCTCGTAGCTTTACACTTACACATACCTAATTTGCTCCTAATGCAGTAACGAGACTGAAGGACTAATCTGCTCAATGCACGTCCTTGATAAAGTCAAAAAGGCCATTTATCCGTCTAAGGCTTTTCCTGGGCTGCTGGATGACGCATCATTTGTCTTTTGATGACAGGATATAGAAGTTTTATTTTTTTTTTTAGCTCAGTGTGCCTCTCATTAACCTGCCCACTCAATCCTGGACCTCACTGTTAATGAGGGGGGTGGGGGTTAAGTGGCTGATAACAAAATTTCAGTCTTTCTCCCTCTCTCTCTAATGCAGAGAGACATTAACAGCAGCCTCCTTGAGAGGTATTGTTTAGTCAATTGCACGCTCACTTTCCTCTGTGTTGTGTGTTAATAATTTAAGTCCAGCTCATCAGCAGCAGAAAACAACCGATTGATCTCAATCAATATTACTTCCCAATCGCTTATAATGAACATATATTTGATATTCAACTCAGAAGGTATAATATTTTACTTATTTTCTTCCCCAAACTGTAAAGAATTGTAGCACCACTGTAGAGAAACACACAATAACCACAGACTCTAACTAAGGGATTGTTTGAAGTTGTGAAACTCGGGTTATGACGGTAACTGCGTTTTGAATTGTTTCCGTATTGTATTATAAGCCATAGATGGAGCAGCAGTAAAACCTCCACATCATCCCATCTTGCTGTTGTTGCTGTTTTGAGACAGATGGTGACACAGCAATCAAAGTGTCATTTTCTGCATCTCACCGCTCCTTTTGTTCTCACACTCACTCCTTCACTACTTCAGCGCAACCGATTCCGGCTCCGCGCTTATGCCCGGGCGCACGGCGGTTCCGGCCTGCGGAGGTAACGCTGCGCACAAAGGCGCGTCGATGGAGCCTTTACACGGACAAGTTACTCACCTCCCGCAATGGCGAGGAGAGCCAGCAGCGGCAGCCACACGTCCGTCATCATCCGACAGTCCGAGCCCCGAAAGGTGTTCACCAGGATGGAGAGAACGCACCCGCAGTGATACCCCCCCCGGACCTGCCTTCACTGTGTACCTGGCATGGTGACGTCAGGGCTCTCCGTCGGTCCACACGTCTACCGGGGACATAAACAAATAATTTGGCGGAGCTCAGGTGAAGCTGCGCGCCGGGATGG
>JAQQAE010017473.1:0-11459 GCA_029823295.1 Pseudamia nigra
ACACACACACACACACACACTCACTTGCACATCAACTAAACAGACACACTGTAAAATAAAATAAAAACATTGTACACTCACATACACAGTGTGAAGTCCATAGTGTAACCACTACAAGCCATTCTATTTTTCTGCCCGTTTTTAAATTGTGGACATGTGTACATATTGTACATACATGAGACATTGCACTTTATATACTACTATTTGCACTTTGGACTGACCAATCTACAGTTCATTAGTGGAGTACTGTACTTTTTTCAATGACAGTAAAGTTTAGTCTAATCGAAAATGTTTGGCAGTCATGGTGTCCAAGCTTTGTACTTACTGCCAACAAGATTGGCCAGTGAGGAGTCTAGGTCATTGGACACCAGCTTGTTTGGCTGCTGGCCGTTGGGAGTCAAGCCCTGATTGGGTGAAGATGCCACTGTAGGTTTCAGGATGCCACCTAAAACATCTTAATCAAAAGGGGGCAAGACAAAAGGAAAAGGAAGGGGAAGGAGGCAGGGTGGGGTGAAAGGTTGGGGAGCCCAGAACAGGTGAAGACAAAATACAAACAACAAAACGAAAACACAGCAACACACAAACACACACAGAGAGAGGATGTTGAGCGTGGATGAGACAGGAAGCGGCAAAAAAACTGATCAAGCCGAGACTGTGTGAGGAGTGTGTGTCGAGTCAACTCACCCAGTCATGCATATGCCATGCAAAAAGCCAAGGCCCCAGGAGTGTGTTTAACCCCAGGACAAGGGAAAAGAGAGGGAAAAAAAAAAGACCGTGAGCAGCCTAAAACCAAGTGAGACACTGAGGGTGAACAAACAGCTATTAATGCGTGCATTAGAGTCAGGGTGATATATGCAGCTTGGTACAAATCATTTATTGATTACTAAATGAAAGATGATATCATGGTATAACTGAAAAACAGCAATGAGGCAAAGGCAGAGTCATTTACCTCAATCACAGTCCAGTGGTACGGTTAGTGACAGCGTTTATTAAAATTAAGCTTGATTATAACTATGTGTGACGTGGATAATTATTTAGAAATGCTTCTGTAAACAGGTTCACATTTCCACACTTCTACTTTAACCTCAGCTTTTTAAAAAGGTTTTTCAATATTTTTTATTACCCATTAGACAATTAATAATCTAAAGCAGTGTTTCCCAAATTTTCTCAGCTCAAGACTTAAAAAAAAAACAAAAAAAAAAACCCTAACTTCAATAATGGCTCTAATTTTTACAGGAAAAATAAAATCTGCATTTCATAGCATTTTTGCTTTGCCTTCAAGCTTCAAAGATAATTCTGATGTACATCTTACACTAAGAAAAACCAGCGGAACCAATATAAAAAAATAAATTATAAATCAAATTAGAAATTATAAAAATGTAAATAACTCAAAACAAAATTAATAAGGTGATCAAGAAAACTGACAAGGCAATCATAAAAATTAACAAAAGTGATGAATTTAACACACACAAAAAGAGTCAACAAGGTGAATTAAAAACATCAAATCAAAATGTTCAACAAAAATGACCAGTCATCAGAAGTCATAAAAAAACATAAATAAATAAATCAAACTACTGAACCATTTTGGACCCTGAGTCTAAGTTTGAAGTTTGGGAAAAGCAGCTCCAATGTCATTCTAAACATACATAATTTATTAAGCCACATAAAAAACACATGCCATACAATGACATCTTTTTTGCACCTGTGCATGCTAAAAATAAACATTCTGATGAGATGGCAGAAGCACATGGCACGTGAGATTTCCATGATGTGTTCGGTGAGATGATTAGTCACCTATGGGTTTGGTTATGGTTATGTTCTCAGCAGAGGGTGTTGCATAAATTGTCTGCTATTAAGGAGGCTATTATTGTGCAATCAAAGTGGATTTTAAAGTCCAATGTCTTTCTTATGGTTACTCAGTAATGGACAGTATCTGCTGAAACTGCTAAATTTCAAATGAAGCTACAATATCTGCTACGTCTGTCAGTAGCTCTAAAGAAGAAGCAATTTTGTTGTACTGAGGTGACAAATCTGCAAGTTTTTTTTTTTTTAAATCAGAGAGTCATGAATGCTTGTCTGGAACGACCTCAAAGCATTCACAGTTCATATAGACAACACACTGGCAAACAAATCAAAGTCCAACACTTTGATTTCACAAAGACTGAACCTGATCCAATCCACATGCAAGCTGTCCCCTACACCTTCAGGTGGAATACACTTGCTGGGCCCGGAAGGGCAACAGAAGGAGAAAATGAGCAGAAATACAGAGCTTACCTGTAGAATCCAGATTGTTGGCATTGGTGTTGTTGCCAAATACAGAGTCAAAGTCGACATTAAGGCCTTGAGGGTTCTGTGGCTGCTGGGGTGTCGGGGAGCCTGTAAACCCTGATGAGGCAACAGAAAAAACAACAATGAAGGACTAAATATTAAGATGGCATTTATAAAAAGGTGAGATTTATCCTGCAAAACATGATAAACTGTAGCTTTCTTTGGACAGTTATTTAAGAAAACAAAAAAAACAAGGCTCCTTTAAATTGAAGTGAAAATAAAAACTATTAACGTGATAATGAAAGTTAAGACCAAATTAGCAGTAGCCATAATCATACACTTCTCTCTTTTTTTAAACACATGGTTTAAAAATGCACGAGAACTGTGGTTGTCTGTCAAGTACAAAGGGCAAAAAGACATGACAAAACACAATGGACAAAATCATGAAAAGGAACAAGATAAAAATGACAAGACATACAGCAACAAAAAACCTGGAGAAGTCATGAGACAATGTAAGCAATGTGCATATACATAAAAATAAAGAAGTGGACGAAAACCACCTGTAGCCTCTGATTTTGTGATTTACTACCAATTTTGTTCTTGAAGTACCGTAAGATAAAGTATGCAACTTTACTTCCTAGAACCTACCGGTACTAAAAATCAATATATAGACTGGTCCATTAATAATCTTCCTCAAACCTCACATCTGTCCCTGTGTGTGTATGTGTGTGTAGTACAGACCCTCCCCACTGCCTGGATTTTTTATCTTTCACTCGTTTTGGGCAGATTTTTCTCTCTACTGGTTTGTGCGGTCAGGTGTGTACAAGTAGTTATGTGGCTATACAGCATGCACACACAAAAATCACCCTTTTCCAACTGTTTTTCTGCATTGTGTCTCTTCTAAAATATATCCTCATGCCAGCTTGACAAGACTCTTTCATGGTGTCTGTGAGTCCAAGGGAGGGGGTTCGAGTTTGAATAATGCTGTTTTGTAAACAGAGCAAGAGGAGAGTTGCATACTTTATCTTTAAGTTGTTAGTAAGATGAAAAAAAAAGAAAAAAAAAAAAAAAAAAAACTGTTGAATGTGATTTAGCTGACAATGATGACATAAACACATTTATGCTGCGGTAAATTGTCATAAAATATAAAAACATGGCTTGACACTCATTTTTATTGCTGAGGGCTACCTTAATACCTTCACTTTTTACAGGTTTGTGATAGATGCACAAGCGTACCAAATTGGATTTTTGGATTTCTTAAATGTCTACAGTACCTACCTCTGAATAGACCAGCTACAGCAGGGGGCTCAGATTGGAAGAGAGGGGTAGTGGTGTAAGGGTTTGGCCCACAGAAGGAGTCTGACACACCAGCAGACAGGCAAAAGTACCAAGTGGAGTAAGAAGAGGGAGGAAAGGAGGAAAAGATTATAAAAATACCAGCAGGAAAAAAAAAAAAAAAAATCGAGTAGTGAAAGAGAAATGACAGGAAGCTGAGCGACTGTGGGAAGGGCTTTTAAGCAGAGGGAAAACAAAGATCGGGATTTGGGGGACAAAGGCAAAGGAAGCCAGCACTCATCACATGGCTAGACTAAATACTGGGCAAGAAATTAATGACAACTCACAACTAGTGGCTAACTGCAAAACAATGCAGGCTTACACCCACGGCCATGTAGGAAGCAGGGCGGGAGGAAGCAGCGGCAGCGGCACACTTTACTAAATACCATAGCCATCAAATCCATGTAAATCCACTTCCATCTATGATAAATGTAACAGGCCACTAGTTTATAACATGTCAGCAATGCCAGACAGTTGTCCACCATAGTACCTGTGATAAAATGCTCAATCTGCACAGCAGTATCAAGTTCAGATGCCAGGGAAGAGCTTGAATCAAAAAATGGATTGTAATGATCTGGAGAAGAATGAAACAAGGCCCCTGATCAAGATTGACATTCATGCAACAAACTTTGAAATGCAAACAGGAGAACAAAAGGAAAGCAAATACAAGATTAAACAGCCCAAATCAAAGACTGTTAAGAGTTGAGAAAACAAACACTGGGAACTCAGCCTTGCCTTGGAAGGAAACAAATATTTAGAATAGGGCAGTGTGCCAGAACTGAGATGAATGTGAGAAAAGTGTCAAACTACAGTATGTTCTCGCAAGTGACCCCAAAGCCAGTTCAGGCATTTCCTCCTTTTCTACATTTAGTCATTTCAATCCGTAAGAGATCCTCAATGACAAATTATCAGCCAGTATGATGTTAAGTGACTCATTACGTCGGTATGACATATCAACATGCTATGTGGACACAGACAGACACTCTAAAAGCAGCAGAACAAGATGCAACTCAACAATCCCCACCGAACACTTCATGGCTCGGTGTTCTAGAGGACAGACTGCCAGTGTCAGAAGACGCCCTGGACAGGTGGACAGCATCGACAACAGGTAGTGTGAGGAAAGGGTTTGAGTTTGGAATGGAGTCCTCCGCAGCTTCTGCAGCAGAGGTGAAAGGATCTGAGTGGATAGAGGGAGGGGAAGGAGAGGAAGACAGAGATTATGGTGGAAAGAGTGGTGAAAAAAAAAAAAAGTTAAAAAAAAAGTGCATGCAAGGACACATGGGAGGGGGAAATGTCAGTCATGTAGGTTAAAAAGATTCACAGTTAGAAGTCGACAGACAGGCTGATATCATGTCCTACGTCTGATATACTGATCTCACTTGCTCAAATTACACATCAGGTAACCAGCTTTATCACGTTTAACAAGGTTTAGGGTCTTTATCACAACAGTCAAGGGTCCACAACAGTAAGGGACACTCACCTTGACCTACCAGTTCTAATTGTACTAACAGTGTGTGGCTTAAGTATTACACTCACCATTTCACTATGACAGTCATAGTAATAGTTTAGAAGCTCTGTGTACACACCAACGTAACTGTGTCTATGTTGTCAGTGTCAGGCATGGTTAAATAAGGGTTAACGAGAAACTGTGTTTTTCTTGGTAAAATTAAATAAAAAGTTGTCAGTTCCCAGCAATGTTTTTATTTATCCACAAACACAAAAATGATTTGCAAATCTTCCTGGCTTGCACCTGCAAATCAAGGCACATGTTTACTGTCACAAAACAGTGGATGAAAGGTTACTCAGAACTCTCCCATTCCTTGTTAGTGGTATGGAAATTACTAACAAGATAGTTTATAAATGTTTTCACCATGCTTTGCCTGTAGCTGGATGCAAAGAAAACTGGAGCGCTGAGCAAGAAATATGAAGGCAACCACAGCCAGCTGTTAATTCTATCAAACTTCTTGATCCATCAATCAAGTGATATTCTGTTTCTACCACTGGTCATGACATAACTGCATTTTATTTTACTTCTTGGCAAGAGTTTTCAGCATTTAGTTTAATGCTGATGCAAGCAGCATTGTGTCACACTGGGCTGGATGACTGATGGTTCAAGTTTGTTCTTCAATAATCTGAATTTCAGTAAATGCCTACTGTCACCAACATATTTATATATTTGTCAGAAGCAACGGTAGTCACAAAGAATTTGCTATCGCACTGCAAACTGAAAATGGCTTAGAAGTTGCGGACTGTCTACATATAGTTTATCAAATTACTATTTCATATGTATTCACTTTGGCAATAGAAAACAAAAGTATGCATTACAAGGAATCCACATGAAATAAGACATGTTATTTTTCATGTTGCTTAACCATTGCAGCTTATTATACGTTAAACTGTTGTCACTGATTCTTTCAGAGATTGTGATAAAACTGCCTAACCCACCAATAATAGTCACTTAAAATACAAAAGAGTCAGACTAAATTGACTTTAACCTGTAAAAATTAAACAGCAGATTAGCAGTACTGTTATCATCTTGCATCAACTTCAATATTTATATATGCAGTGATAGGAGACTAAAGTGAAAAGCACACAACTTTATAAGATATGAGATAAGGCTGCAACTGTAAATATGAACCATGCGTGTCAACAATATATTTCTGATGCTGATACAGAAAAAAGCTGCAGATCACATTTAAAGATCAACTCAGATTTACGGATCAATCATGCGTGTCCCTCCACAACCTGAAAAGACTAAACAGTTTATTACATTTGCAGAAAGAAATGTGTTGCATGCCCTCAAATGTTCTGAAAATAAATGAAGTGAATACTTAGTTTCAATTTGACTGTCACAAGCAAATCTTCTGCCATAATCTCAATATAATTCTTATCCAATATTTACAGACTAAACTGTATTTCCCTCACTTTTCTTTATAAAGAATCATTGATCAGGGTGCAGAGCCAGTTTGTACAAGGTTTGCATCTCTGTATTAATGAGTGCGATAGATATGTGTGGCTGTAAATGAGGTAAGTAGCAGTGTGGATTAAAGCACTGCCAGGAAGTCCAGAGCTCTCACCTCCCCATGTGTTGGCTGTGGAGAGCGGCAGTGGCTGCTGGAAGGCTGGCTGCAGGTCCAGCAGATCATTGGCTGCCTTGGCGGTGCTGAAGGGAAACAGAAGAACAATAAGGGCATTAGGGATAAATCACACTCAATGATAAAACATCAGTGTTGGCCCCCAGTTTGAAGGTCACTAGTTGCAGACAATGATGAATATCCACAGAGAGAAAATGGAGTAGTTGTAAAACTGAGTGGTGGTCTGTTCAGAACAGGGGGCTATGGGATTCTCACCTGTTAGTGGAGCTGGGGGTGGAGAAAAGATCAATGGCAGGAGCTGAGTTGATGGTTCCGCCCACTGTAGAGACAGGTGAGGAGTCTGTGGTCGCTATAGCAGGATTCTTCTGGAGCTCTTTCAGACGCTGCTCCTGTGAGAGTTAAGGTGCCACCGTTAGTAACAAAGAGACTAGACTGAATACACTGCATGTTACAAGTTAACTGATTAAACTAAAATTGGGTAAGAACTGTCCAACACATTAAAAACTGGAAGGGTAGTGGGGAACCATCAACTTCAAAGAAGGAATGTGGTCAGAAAAAAGAAAAAAATATATCTTGAATGATCGTGATCACTTAACTTTTGGTGAAATCAAACTGGAGGAAAAAAAAAAAAACAACAGCATAACTCAGGTCTATGTTTAATAGTGAAAGTAAGCATTTCCACACACACAATGTGAAGGGAACTCAAGGGACTGGGACTAAACAGTTGTACATCCTTATGGAAACAACTCATTAGTGAGGCACATCAGGGTAAGAAGAGGGGTGGATGAAGTGATGCACCCATCATGCCAAGTACAAGCTTGTGGGGGCAGTGCTATGATCTGGGGTTGCTGCAGTTGGTCAGGTGCAGGTTCAGCAACGTTGTGTCCAAAGAATAAGGTCAGCTGACTACCTGAATATACTGAAAGAGCAGGTTATTCCATCAATGGATTTTTTCTTTCCTGATGGCATATTCCAAGATGACAATGCCAGGATTCATCTGGCTCAAATTGTCAAAGAGTCGTTCAGGGAGCATGAGACATCATTTTCACACACTGATTTGCCACCACAGAGTCCAGACCTTAACCCCATTGAGAATCTTTGGGATGTGCTGGAGAAGACTTTGTGCAGTGGTCCGACCTTCCCATCATTAATACAAGATTTTGGGTAAAATTAATGCAACTCTGGGTGGAAATAAATGTTACATTGCAGAAGACTATTGAAATGATGCCCCAGTAAATGTGTGCCATAATCAAAGCTGAAGGTGGTCCAACAAAAAATTAGAGTGTGTGACTTTTTTTGCCAGGTATATGTCTGCATTATAAAGCCTACAGTTGTGAGGGTTGTGTCAGGAAGGGCATCTGACATAAAAAAAAAAAAAACCTATGCCAGCTCAAACATGCAAATCATTGGTGTTTCGCTGTGGCGACCCGAGGGGAGCAGCCGAAAGGAGAAGATGATGTATATGATGGATACATGCAATATACATAACTCCTTAAAACATAGTTTGTGCATATTTCTGCATCTTAAGCAAGAAAGGAAGATGGAAAAATAAATAAATAAATGGAGTGCTTTGACTACAGACCCAGCATTAACTCACATTGCCAATCCACACTGTGCCCAAGTGTGTTTCAGACCTAAAGCCTGAATGCTGTGAGTAATGTGAGTACACCCGAACCGGTACATTTCCCCGGCCCAGAAACAGCTGGAAGAAGTGGACTGTAGTGCCAGGCAAACGTACGCATGTGGACCTGACAGGCATCTGGTATATAAAGGCCGCTGTCTCTGCATCCATGCAGAACGATTAAAAACAGAAAATCACTGCATTACATAATGGATAAATCCAGTAGAAGCCTATATGTGACCACCAATGACGTAAACATAAGCCACAAAGTCAGTCAGGCTGTATATGTGGAACTGTGATGTGATCTCCTTTGTACAGATGTACAGCCGAGCTGTCGGGGAGAGTTCTGACCAGCTGCAGAACGGGACAGGGGGCTTTTTTCTTTGGCGCGGCTCAGGTCAAATGACTGTGGTATGGAGTATGCACTTAGTTCGGAGTACTAGGGCAATTACTGAGGATTTTTGATCCTTTGCATCTTCTCCTTCCGGCTGCTCCCCCCAGGGGTCACCACAGCGAAATACCAATGATTCGCATGTTTGATCTGGCACAGGTTTTTTTATGTCGGATGCCCTTCCTGACACATAAAAAGACAATATTCAACACCTGAATTTATGCAAGTATATAAAATAGTAAAAAAAAAAAAAAAAAACAATACACCTCTGAGTCACTCAGTTATTTGTCACTGCATTCTTATTCTTAAAGCCGGCTGCACAGAGAAACGGCTGATCAACTCAACTCTGATTTCGGTCTAGTGAGCGACCGATATGGGTTTTTCAAGGCAGATACCGAAAATTAGTAGTTAAGGAGGCCGATAACCAATATTTGGAGCAGATATTCATTGACAGTAAAAGTGTAAAAATTGGTGTAAAAATGTTGACTAATACAAACACTTAACTTGCCTTAAGCATATTTATTTAACCAAACAAACAGAAAATAAATAGTTCAAGAAGTGCATGGATCCTAGACTCAAATTATTGTAGTAGTCATGAGCTGTAGAGTTTGTCATGCGACTTTCATGCAAACACACACTATTCGCCACATCACATACATTCTCCCCATTGACAATACATAGTCTGCTGAGCGTTTAGAGCCAAACTGGCAAACTAATGTTATGGTATAAACTAATCAGCCTCCACCTTAGCGTGCTTCCCTACAATAAAACAAGACTGTATTGAGTTTTTTGAGTGCTCTCTAAATCACACACGCTTTTGCTATCATGGAATGTTTGACTGTCGATATTATCTGCACCTGCTTTCAAGTAATTCACAGAAATGTCGGGAGGTACCTAAGAGGTATGTTAGCGGCAGCTAATGTTTATGCCGCTCTATTCTGCTACACACTGTAATGTTCGGTGGTAGTTGTGAGACAGAGCACTGGGATGTTTATAACAATTTCGGGAAAGCTTTCTGCGTTTACCTTCGACACATGCTCTCCGGAGCTTGTCCACACGAAACACAACCTCCCTGCCGTGTGGGTGTGTGAGGACACACACACGGCTTACTCATACCGTGGCTTGCTAAACCAATCAGAAGGCGCCATGGACAGAACAATGCTGAAGACAGAAGCGGTGAGTGAGTGAGTGAGTGAGTGAGTGAGTGAGTGAGTGAGTGAGTGAGTGAGTGAGAGACGAAATAACCCAGTTTTTGATTGATTTGATATCTGCCCGTCATATTTAAAAAACACCAATACTACTGATATATGTCAAATTCCAAATATCGGCGCTGATAATCGGTCAACCTCTAGTTTGGTTGCCTCTGACATGATCAAATGCACCTCACAAACAGCTACAGATTAACACCATGACGCACCTCTGGGAACTAGTGCCATCTATCGACCGTAAACATTGATTGCGTTGTGACATGTCCACCAATGATAAAAGTCGCCAAGTCGAGTTGTGACCGCCACACATTGCCGAGACAGAGTCCTGACGATTCAACATGTTGAATCGGCACGATTTCTATCGGGATGACATTAAGACTGAAAAATCTGGGTCAGGAACCACCGCACATCAAGCCGATTTCAAGTTGAGTTGAGACAAGGCGAGTCACGTTTTTCTAAGTGCGGCCGGTTTAAGTCACATCGTGAAATGGAGTACTGTACCTCATAATCAAAGAACTGACAGGCGGGCAGGATGAAAGTACCGGTACAGCGAACTTTGATGTTTAATTTAATGATGACATGCACCCAATGATCAGAGACTTTAAACTACTGACTTTGCACTTTAGAATTCCAAAATAGGGCCCCTAGTCTCACATTGTTTTAACAACAAGAAAGTCATTAAAGGACTTCATTAGGAATTCATTAAGGGCGTACCTCACACTAGGGCCATTTTGGCTTGAGCTGAGCCGGGGCCCCCTTCACAGTTTTGCAGTTCCCAGCGTGTCTCTGCTCACATTACTGCGGGCCGAGGCTCGATTGGCCTTGTACAGACGTCATCACGTCATTTGGACATTGTGTGTACGTCATCAGAAGCTGCAGCCGCCACATTCAACAGAGTCGGTATCATGGATCACAACACGGGAAACGTCCGGATGATTGTAATGATTTTAGTGGCAAAGTTTGTGTCATTTCACTCAGATACTGTCCGGTAATACACCTAGGTTTCTTGAGAATGCAAGGCGACAATTTGCAATTAACCGCGCTGCCTGTAGGCGGAGATTTTTTCAAATGCTGCCATTGTTCTGACATGAGTGCAGTGAAGGACACAGTGATTTTACGTCATCACATACGGTTGCCGTGCTCGTACGCGTGCGTGACCAACTGTGTCATGCTGTGGCCCACCTCTTCCAACCGCGCTGAGGCCTGAGGCCAGAGCGTGGCTCACTGCTACTCGCATTACTCAAATGATCCACGCTAGAGGTGTGAAACACACCCAGGCGCAGAACACACTGTCAGTATGAGTACACCCTAAATCAGGGATTCCACAGGGTTCATACATGAAGACTTTGAGACCTTTAGGAATACAGTTGTAAGATCCAAGTTACAGCTTTAAATGTGGTACATGCATGCCGGTGGATTTTCTCTAAGCTTTACGTTTTTCTGTCTGCTCATTCAAATTGAAAGTACAGTGGTGCCCCTGATAAACGCTTCTGACAACAAAAAATTTGGATAACAAAGAAAAAATCTGCAAAAAATTTGCA
>JAQQAE010017474.1:0-11459 GCA_029823295.1 Pseudamia nigra
TGTCAGAGACTGGTAGATGCTACAAGAAGCATCTCACTCAAGTTATTTCAGCCAAAGGGGGCAACACTAGCTATTTGTGGGCAGGGTGTCCTAACTTTTTCCTCCATTAAAATACACATTTTTCTTCATATCTTTTGTTAGATGAGTAAAACAACATTAATTTTTGTTGTTAAATTACTATTAAATCACTTTCTTTTCCAGAAACGAATAAAAATAATATTGGACATTGGTATGTGAACATTTCTTAATAAAGAGCTGACTATTTAATGGGTGTCCTAATTTTTTCACATGACTGTACGTCCTAGGATCACTCAGGCACGCAAACACCTCCACCACAATTAGGTGATTGAAGGACGGGACTGAAATTGTGACTGAAATATAGAATTCTATAATCGATTAAATGTGTTAAATGGCTCAGAATATGTCTCATATTGTCCATCCTTCAAAATAGACACCTGTAGTTTTGATGACTGCTCCGTGGCATTCTCTCAGTCAGCCACAGGAGGGAGCCACCTGGAATGGGTTTTCCAACAATCTTGAAAGCGTTCCCAGAGGTATTGAGTGCATATTGTCTGCTTGTTCCTTTACTCTCTGGTCCAGCAAACAGTTTCAGTTGAATTTCGATGGGGTGATTGAGGAGGGCAGGTCATCTTGGACAAATAGCCCTTACATAGAAGTGTGTTTGGGGTCATTGTCCTGTTGGAAAACAAGTGATGGTGCCACAAAGCGCAAAACAGGCTGGATGGCATGTCACTGCAAAATGCCATGTTATTTCACACACACAAAGGGACTGTAGCGTACTGGAAAGAAAACAGCAAGGACAGTAAGATGCGTGGGACAGAGCGGGATTAAAACAATTCCTGTCATTGAAATGATTAGAAAGCATAGATTTAAAAAACACAGTTCGTGAGTCACAAAAAAAATTCAGATGCAGTGTGTTGAGTGCTATTTATTGGGTTGGTTAATCAGATGGTAAAGGTTTAGATGGTAAACACAGCTAAAGATGGATATTTGCAAGCACTACCCCCCGTACTGATCTCAACGTGGCTTAAGACTATTGCTATGAAAATGCATCTTTAGACTTAATTTACTGTATATATATATATATATGAAGTACCTCTCTTAAGTGGTGCATTTCAGTGCTGTACTCATCTGCATGGAGATGGTTCTTGAAATATGAGAGCAGTGTTGAATTACATGATCCGGTGCAGCTCATGTTCCATTAGCTCATTGACTGTTGGATCTTTAATTGGCACAGTGTTGAACATTTACTCAATTATTGCATGTTACTTGAGCATTTTCATTTTACATTAATTTATATTGTTTTATATACGGCAACAAATCGTTGACAAATATTGGACTTTTTACTCCACGACACTGATTACAAGTAACTATAGTTACTTTAGTAACTGCTGGATTTGTCTTAGCTTATAAAATAAAAACCTACATATACACTGACCAAAAATATAAATGCAGCTCTTAAAAATACAGCATTTTGGAGAAAAGATTATTCCAATCTGTGCAAAATCTTGGGCATATTTAACAAATTGTACATTCAACCTAAGCTCAAAACAAATACCCAGTATTTGTGTTTTTGCTCACTCACGTGGACACTTCCTGGACAGTGGACTATTAGAGGCCACCATGAGACAGTGGGGAGCGAGCCATCAACACGCTGGAGGCCAGTATGTCCAGCAGGGCCGTAGCCAGACAGATGCACAAACACAGTTCAACCATGTGTGCTTTAAGGCACCGTTTCCACCAGACGCATCACCCAGTGAACATCTTTGGGATAATCTAGATCGGTGTGTACGACAAACAGTACCAACTCTGCAAACTGTCCGTCAGCGCCGTTAAGCCCTTCAGGAAAAGTGGAATAACATGCTGCAAGAAGAAATCAACCATATGCAAACTTCGTTCCATTCAGTTGTTAAAATTTTTATTTTGATATGCACAAAAAAATGAAACTCACACGAAAATAATTATGTGGACAAAATAATAAGTTTGTAGGTGCTGCTTTTGTATTTTTGTTCCATAGAAATCATTAGGTTCTCCAGTCATATACATATATACATATATAGTGGGGCTTTCTCTATTTAAAGTATCCTGGTGGTAATATTTAAAGGGGGTATGGTGTGGAAAAATAAGCTTTAGTGTATTTTCCTTGTATAAAACATGTCTGGATGTTCTAAAAATGATGCTGAAGTCTTAAAATCCTCATTGAAGGACAAAAAACACACAGCCACTGTTTTTTCAATTCAACTGGATTCGTATCGAGCTAGTGACAATCCAAGACTATGTCTGGACACAGAAAACCAGATCTGAAACCAGCCGTTTACGCTTCCGTATATTGTGATGTCACAAATATAAAATCACCGTTATCAGTCCGTCCTCCAAACCCCCCGGAACCACCAACACCATCCTGACATCTTGGGATAACGTGCCAAGGAGTCTACATGATGGTATCCATGGCACACACCGGGTATGGGTGTGGTCGACAGGGGTTCAGGCACTGGATTTCTGTGGTACTTTGAGCTTAAATTTTAAAATACACACCCCAAAAATATGTAAGAATTAAATTAAGTTGTTAAGTGTGAGTACACTTACTCTTAGAGGGAAACGACACAAAATTAGAAAATTGATATTTTCTGATGAGAAACATACCAACGAGTTGATATCTCACACTTTTCACATTAGTCCCTCAAGTACATACCTTTTTTGAACATTTGAACTTCGCACTGTCCCGACCTCCTGTTCCACTGCACTGGCTCATGTCAGTTAGCTAGAAATATACAATATGTAGGTAAAATTGCAATAATTTCAGATGCTACCAAACTTTAAGGTCACAGGTCATTTGATGAGAGGTCAGAGGTGCTCCACCTAATCTCTACACTATCACATATCAAAATTTGCTGACTCTTGCAGTTGCCATTTTGGTGCTACAGCTCCAAATATCTTTATGTAATTAAGTAATTAATTCCCTAATTAATATGCATATATGGTGGTGTGTGCCTTAGTAATGTCCCTGACTTCATTCGGATGATAAATCAACAGAATGTAATAGATTCTCACTTCAGTATGTAATGACACACATTTTGTAATAACATGCCTCAATGCAATATGCAGCACATTTCTGCATATTTGGTGTTAAATTATTACATATAACCCCATTTTGTCATAACTACTTTCCTTTAATAATTTATTACAAAATATGTGGAACTCTATGACCTATTGTGTTTAGGTGGTTTATTGGTGTTATTGCATCTTAAAATAACAATTATTACATTTTGTTTATTTACTACATAACATGCTGTTATTGCATGATCCAGTTTCACAGATTATGTAATTATATTTAAATAATTAATATTCCTAACATGTTTATCCAGTTATTTACACAGTAACAGTCTGTTATTTGAAGACAAAGGAGATACAGAGTCAGTTTGGTTCATTAGTCAACTGTTACATTTTCATTTACCTTGTAGTCTAAAGAAAAGCTCGAGAATGATATGTTGGTGTGATATTTTGTATATGATATTTTTTGGTGTGTTTGTTTTTTAGTTACAAAAAGACAACGTTTTATTATTCACATGGGATTGATTTTTAAGGCACCATTGCAAGCTTCATTTATATCATACATACAATGGTATCTATGCAGTAACTATACGGATATTAAGATTCAGTTTTGTTTTTTTACACAACCAATCACATTTTTATGAATAACAGCAAATGGAAAACACAGACCTCACTGCACATGTTAATAAAAATCAACTTGTGTGATTCTATATATCGAAATAGCAACATTTGTGAGAAAATCACAGTGACTTCAGTAGTGCTCTACAACAGACGCCATTGCACTAATCAGATCTACCTAAAATTAGAACATTCAGATAATTGAGTGGAGCAGCCAGGTTGACAGCCTGTAAAAACTGTGATACCAGCAATAAATTGGTTGCAGCAACTGCAGGAAAAACCCAACATGGCGGCCCTCTTGAAAAATGGCTGCAGCCATTTAAAATGGGATATCTTCGCAACCATTTGACAGATTATTGTGAAAAATGGCACAAATATTCAGTTGGAGGTGAGGATTCACTTCAATTACTTTCTTGGTCAAAGGTCACTGTGTCCCTATGTCTGTCCGCTCTTAAGAACATAATTTCACCCAGATGGTGAAATTATTCAAATTTGGCACCAATGGTCAGTTGTGCAGTGTCTATTTCTATCCTTTTTTTTTTTGTCTCTCCTCTGTCCACTAACCCCAGCCGGTGGAGGCAAAAGGCCGCCTGCCTTAAACAATCCAATCCATTATTATAACTACTAAAACATATTTGAAAAGCAATATAATTTTTAGAGTCAGGCACGGCAAAACCAGAAAAATCTTCTGCGTTAAGGCCTCGCCCTTGATTCATGAAGCTCCTAGAAGGAACGGATTATGATACTGATTATGATAAATCCTTCATGATAGAGGCCAAATGTCACACGTCAAGGTCATTGTGGCCATGTATAACATTTATGGCCAGTCATATAGGGAACTGAACAGATTGTGATGCTCTTGATGGTGCACTTCATCCAAGCCTCCAATTGACATTTGCATCAAATTTAGCAAGATCCTGTCAAACCGCTTCAAAGATATTGCAGTTTAGATACAACCATAATGTTTGCATTTTTACATGTTCAGTTGAGCAGATTTACCTCATGTCCCCTGGAGACAAGTGCCAGATTTGGTGCATCTATCACCAGTCACACAATTTTACTTCATATTTGATTTTAGCTGCTCCGCAAATGATACAAACTGATCCCACAGCTGTCCTTGACATCTTGGCCTCGCCCTCTGCCCTTCATGCCGTCCTCACTGGATGCTTTCTCGGAGCCCTTGAGACATGTCCAACTCAATGAGATCAGATACAGTAAATTAAAGATTTAACCGAGCTCAACTCAATTAACTCAAAGCAGTTTATCCACCTCCTTGTGATCCATTTAACCTGAAAAGCCCTCAAACATCCCAAGCTGGAGTGTCACCATAGTAGAAATGCACAAGCACAAGGGTTCACTGCCTCCCCTTGGCTGAATTTCAAACAGACCACATCTCGTTGGGAATGTTGAAACCTACAGTTCAGTCTGAGATGGGACTCGACGCTTCACATACATCATGCACATAAAACAGTTTCATGAAAATCCACCACAGATGAGCTCAAACGTCCACACGGTGCACCATGTCCACTCTGGGTTCAGTCGATAGCAGCAGTTTTCTTCTGGCCCCGGATGATGATCTCGAGGATGTGGGTGAGATCCATCATCTTGGAGAGCATGTCCATGATGTCAGGGTGCCCCCTCACTCCAGAGATGAACTCCTCCAGCATCAGCTCACCTGAGGAGACCAAAAACAAACCTTAACCCTTTCATGCATGATTTATTAAAAACATGGGGTTATGACATTTTAGAGGGTATGGTACTTCCAAACAAGCAGGGAAGTGGTTGTAAAGGGTTAAATTATGTCCATCCGGGTGTCATTTTAGTGAGATAATTACATTTTTTTATGCTAATCCCTATCCTCAGCTTAGTAGCAGAGCTGTCATTCACTTGGCAGGATGCTGACGTACAGCACTGACATGGGTGTTTACTTTACTTTTGAACCTCTGCCTATCGCTGATGTCCATTTTTTCCTGTGGCAGAGGCTATTCCCCAGTCCGACTGTGGCTGGCAGGAAAGTTCTGCCATGGCCGGTGCTATGTGATCTGATCGGCTCCGGAGCAGCTGTGCACTGTGATGCAGCCTAGCGCGTGTCTCGGTATTCTTTGTATTTCTCTGGAAGCGGGCTGTTGAATGATGTTGGTGCCTCTTGGTGATACAGTACGTACAGTGGAGTAGAGTCGGTGCTGCCACATTTCTCGTGGCTGGATTTGATATTTGTTCGAGGCGTCTTTTGGAAGGTTTGTGATCTTTAGGGCCCCTCTTTAAATAGCGTCCAGCCATTTCAAGTGCGTTGGTGGTGCACCCATCCATATTGTTGAGGCATATTCCATGTGTGATCTCACCATATGTTTGTATATGGTGGCTCTTTGCTCTGAGTTCAGGTGAGGTGCTATTTTTTGAAGGAGACCCAGTCTCTTGCCTGCCTCAGTTGCCATCTTCTCTAGGATGTAGTTCTATGTTAGCTCCTTCCTAATGGTGATACCCAGCAGTTCTATATTAATTCTCTCATTTTGTTCTTGATTATTTTGTGTGCTTTTATTCATGTTGTTGCTCATTTTGTTTGTTTTCCTAATTCTCTTTTTACATTTGAAGACTCGATTTGCTTGAACATTTTGTCGATTTACTTGAACATTTTGTTCCTCTCACTGACTGTTTTTCTCAACTACCTCATTAATTTGCATTCATTTGATGATTATTTTGCTCATTGTTGTTCATGTTGTTGATTATTTTTCTTGTTTTAATTTTCCTTTTCTTCATATTGTTGATTCTTTTAAAAAAACATTTTTTACTTGTTTTTACTTGCTCTTGAAGACCTTACTCATTTTTACCCATTGTCATTTATGGATTTTATTCCTTTTTATTCCATTTTGCTACTATTCTTTATTATTTTGTTGAACATGTTCATTTTGTTTAACATTTTGTCTTTGCCTATTGGTTCATTTTATTTATTTTTGCTAATTTCTTTCACACTGTTAAATCCACTTGGACAAAACATGACCATCCTTATTATCACTGACATTTAAATTATAGAGAAAAATGGTACAATACACGTATTTATTTTCAGCAAATCAGAGATATTATGAGTTTGTAATGAGTTTTGAGGATGTCATGTTTCACAGACAAGCAATGCTGAAAATCTTGAATAAAACATAAAAGGAGGCTTACCTTCTCCGTGCACGTCGATCTTCTCGTATGTAAGAGTCACAGTGTCTTCTGGAGGGGCGTCATAAATCCTGGTGAGATATTGAAAAGCCTGGAGAGTTTATGGTTGTTGGTTAATGTTAGCACAGATTAATTTAATATTTAATTTAAAAAGAACTAAGATAATCAAAAAGTACTGTACTTATGGTGAGACTCTGAATGTGCCAGCTGTGACGTGTTTAGGTTGTACACGAGAGCATTTACTCAGTTACATGTACTTGAGTCATTTTTTCCCACATAAAATGTACATCTGAGAGAGTAGTTCTTTTACAGAAGAAAATGTACTTTTACACAGGTGCATCTGGTCACAGCTCAGTGAGTGAAATAAACAAAAAATGTATTTCTGAAAAATGAATAAATAACTAAAATGAGGCCAAAGGAATAAATGCACATTTAAAATATTCAAGTAAGTTGACAGTAATGAACAAAATATTCAGGTACATCTACAATAACAAATAAAAAAAAAACGCAACAATTTGAGTAAAATGAGCACTAATCAAGTAAGTCAACAAAAGGGAGCAAAACAAATCAACAAAGTGAATAAAAATACACAACAAAAATACACAACAACATGAGCAAAAATGAACAGAATAACCAAGTACATTTACAAAAATGAACACTATAACCACTAAAATTGAACAAAAATCAACAAAACACACAACATAAAAAAATTAACAAAATAACCAAGTACATTAACAAAAATGAACAATTTAACCAACAAAATTGAACAGAAATAAACAAGACACACAACAACATGAGGAAAAATTAACAAAATAACCAAGTAAATACACAAAAATAAAGAAATAAATCTAAATAAGCTAATCTTGAGCTCATCTAGAGTTATTTTATGTTTAACAGTAATCAGTGTCTAACATAATGTATTTTTACATTTCACTGGTTCTGGGGCTGACAGTTTATTCATGGCATTTAATGTGCCTGTTCAATAAAATATATGAAGCTAAAACTCATTCCACGGTATGAAGTTATTCACTACTTGAGTAGTTTTTATGAGATTTTTACTCTTTTACTCAAGTGCTTATTTTTAGGAGTCCGTCTACTTGCACATGTTTTAAAACGTGACCAAACAATGTGGCTTTTTTCAAGATTGCACGTTTTTTTACATTTTTGAAAAGAACTAAGGCACTTATTGTAGAGTAAAAACATTCTACTCTGCAATAGAAATATTCTAAAAGTAGAATATTTATTGTGAGATTCAAGAATCAAAAAATTAAAAAAAAACAACACAATGAGCAACTAGAAAGCACTCCAAAAGCGCAGACCTCTGCCAAGGCAGCTCATCAATGAAAGCAAATGATAAAGTGATACTGTACAAATTGTCAGTTGTATTTGATTATTGGTTCATTGTTCATTGTTTTTTTGTTCCAAAAAAAAAAAAAAAATCATATTTCCATAATGGTGGTTTTCTTCTGGATGGAGTTCCATAAATGATACGTCAAATCTGTGGACACAATGCTGAATCAGCAGACCTTCCACTACAATTTGGTGTCAGTTTCATGCCTGTAGCTTTATTTACTGCCTTACAGTAGATACTTTTGCTCAACCCCTGTAAGTATAAGCATTCTGAATCATTATATCTGCAATATTGTCCATCTTCTTCTTCTTCTCCTTTCGGCTGCTCCCCTCAGGCGTCGCCACAGCGAAACACCAATGATTCGCATGTTTGATGTGGCATAGTTTTTTACGTCGGATGCCCTTCCTGACACAACCCTCACAACAAGGGACAAATTCCTTTGATCCTCCCAATACACATACTAAATATGTATATATTATGTATCAAAGGCAGACATGATGAAGTTAAAACAATAAATAAAAAATTGAAATTAAATTGTTAAATCAAACTTTATGGTTTGATAGACTCTATTATGATGTTTTCCTGTTTTTTGTTACATTTTCTGGGTGTTATTTTTGGCATCACAATCTTCTGGATCCAGACAATGATCCAGGTCACTACCACAACCTAACCCATTGATCCTTGTGCCATTTCTGACCGATCCTGAAAACTTCACCCAAGTCTGCTCATAACTTCTAAAATTCTGTTAAAAAAATTAAACTGATGCCAAGAAAAACATAACCTCCTGGGTAGAGGTAAAAATGCATAAAATAAACAACAAAATGAACAAAAAAAAATTAACAAGTGATCAAGTAAATTAGAAAATCACTCAATAAGCACAAATGAACAAAATAATGAACAAAGTGAGCAAACATTAGCAAAATAAAGTGTGTAAACAAGCAAATTTTGAGCAGGTCATATTTAATTTTTTTCTTCATGTTTGAAAATCAATACAGTTGAACGTCATGTATTTTTACATTGGCCTGGTTTTGTGTCACTTTATAAGCTTTACGAGTAGTTTTTAATTAGATACTTTTTTAACCCTTACTCGAGTACTGTACTTATTTTATGAGTACTCCTTCTTCTGCTTGAATCATTAAGATTATGAGTTAGCAGTACTTTTACTTGTTTCTGTTTAATCAGCTGATTAATGCATAATATGCATGTTCCCTAATCTAGAGTGTTACATTCTGTCTGTAAGTAGGTCATGAGACCTAAAGAAGAGGATTAGGGCCGACAGTCTCAAAGGTCAAAGTGTCATGTAATATATCTCCTTCAGTCGGTGAATTAGGTTATGAAAGAGCCCCGTTTAGTCGAGAGGTTAGACAAAATTGGATTATGGGTGTGATTAGGTCTGCTCACAGCCACTTAAAGCCTTTTTCACCTCCTCCATCGCTAATTTTTACAAGAAGTGGCTTTGGGGAAATGATTAAGAAATACAGATTTTCAAACAGAAAACAGGTCGTACCTTGAAAATAGTCTCCATTTCATCCTTGTCAATTTTGCCGTTTCCATCTTGGCCAAACAGCTTGAAGTACCACTTGAGTTTCTGGTTAATTTCTCCTTTCAGTAATAAACGTATCATGGCAATGTATTCGACAAAGTCTATGCGGCCGTCCTCTGGAAGAGCAACAACAACGAAAGACAGAATGGATTGGATTGTGTTATTATTCTGTTGTTTTAGTGCAAAAACACGACAACAACATAGGGGAGACATGTATTTATATTTGTCAAGCCAGTAAAGACACATTTGAGTTTGAAAGTAACTTTATTCTTATGTTTTAACTTTATTATTTTCATTTTCTTACTTGTATTCTGCTCCTGCTATTACTCTTATTCCTATTCTTATTCTCTTATTTTTATTTTATTCTTACATTCTTATACTTATTCTTCCTCTTATTCTTATTCCTATTCTTATTCTTATTTTCTTATTCACAGTCTTGTTCTAATTTTAACTTTTTACTCTTACTTCTATTCTTACTCCTGTTCTTATTATTTTCTCTTTTTTTTACTCTTGTTCTTATTTTTATTCCTGTTCTTATTCTCGCTCTCATTCTCATCCTTGTCCCATTTTTTTCTTTTCTTCCTGGAATACATCAGGGTGCATGTATTGAACTCATCTACAATATATCCTAGAAAATCCAAGGATTAAATCCCAGAACAATAGATTTAAAAACGACAAAAGCAGAATTAAAGCCATGGAATGTGTATGCAGCGCCTTTCGGTAAAAATATTAAAAACCAATTCAAACACCATGCATTCAAATCAGCTGAACCAAAAGCATTCTGCAGTAAGCTGTGATGAAAATATACGCTTGAATTGTCCAAGTCATGCATTATTTCATAAAAGTGAGTCTTAATGAAAGATTTACAGAGATTCTTAGTGTAGATGGTGAATGATTGTTTTAGAATTGTGCAAAAATCTTCATCATATCCCATGAAGCTTTTAAAAATCCATTCTGTGCATAAAACCATGTTAAAATTATCTCGGGTTGCACTGCAGGGACAGTTGCAACCACATGGCTGATGAAATGTAATCATAATAGGACTTTGTGAAAGATTTGCCAAGAATCCACAATGTGGATTGTGAGTTTTTTTAACTCAGTGTTATAATCCCTTGGTTTTATTCTTAAACAGCGCAATAAAATTAAAAAAAATATATCTGTCTTACATTGCAGAGTTGGCAGATGCACTAGGCCTGTAAAATGAAGTGATAGCGACTTATGTGAAGGATTTATAAAACTCACAGGGTAGATTGTGGATTATTGTTTTGATATTGTTCAAAAATTGTCATAATATCCCATCAAGCTTTTAAAAATGTCCCATTCTTTGCACAAAAACATGTTAAAATGATCCTTGGTTGTACTGCAGGGTTAACTATCACAATGAGTCTATGTGAGAGATTTGTAAAGGCTTTTTTACAAAATTTTAAAATTCTGTAAAACAATTCCTTATCCAGCTCTTAAAAAGGTCAAATAAAACCTAAACACAAGCTCTTGTCACATTGTAGGTTTGACAGTTATAACCACTTGGCTTATGAAATTAAATGATGACTGTGTGAAATGTAGTAGATTGTGAATTAGTCATTTGAAATTGTGCAAAAAATGTTCATAATATCTCATCAAGCATTTAAAAAGGTTCCATTCTTTGTGTATAAACATGTAAAAATGACCTTTGGTTGCTCTGCAGGGTTGACAGTTGCAGCCATTTGGCCTTTG
>JAQQAE010017475.1:0-11459 GCA_029823295.1 Pseudamia nigra
AAAAAAAGATTTTTAGGTAATCAAATGGGGGGGGGGGGGGTTTAGAGGTCATGTGTAACTGGGTGGTCTAGTCATCTGTGCAGTTTACACACAGGAGTTGTACCAGGCCCACTACTGCATGTTATTCACACCTGGCTTTTAAGCATTTTGACAGGAGGGCTTTCCAATATGCAGTTAATATTGTGAAAGGTTCCATTTTATCCAACACCATGATCCTTGAACTACCCTTACCCTAACTGAACCCTAACCAATCAGTTTTGTTGGTCAAACTGTGGTTCGGTGCCTAAAAATAATACTGAAAACTAGACAAAAAATGTCAATGCTGCACACAGCATGGGACGTTTCTTCAGCCCCCTCACCACTGACAGAGCAGATGTTTTTCCATAGTCCGCATTCTAATTCTCTGTAGAAGAAGTTTTTCAGTTTATGCATGAATGTTTGATGTAAATATCATCATCCTATTCATTTAATGTCAGTTGCCTACACACATTCTCCATTTACCCCTGAGCTGACAGGTTGAAATGAGTAATCTCTGCATTTTCCTTGAGAGCATACTCACATTGAAATATGAAATCACATTGAAATATGAAATCACATTGGCCACAGTAATTGCAGTTTGACTATTTAACTAGATTCTACAGCTCTACTGTGAAGGTACAATGTTTGTGTGAAATACTAAAATTGTATTGTAAAGGAATAGCAATTGTCATAAACCTGGGATCATCTGTATTATTTTACAATTATTTAAGAGTTAAAGTCTCCTCTGCACAGTGCCAGCACAGTTATATAAAAATGCATTATAAACTGTTAATAAGTGGCATTTTTTTTCTTTGTAGTATGACATGGGCATCCCCTCCATGACCAAATGTTGCAACCAGCACGACCGCTGCTATGACACTTGTGGCCGTGAAAAGCACGATTGTGACGAGCAGTTCCAAGACTGTCTGGAGACCATATGCAGGAATGTGCAAAGAACCCTGGGATTGCAGCAGAGTGTCAAAGGTAAGAGCTGATCAAGTTTGATGGAAAGTGAGATTTAGACAATCTGGGTAAATTATGCACACTCATATCTTTGCTGATGTGTGCGTTTGCTCACATTCTTCTTTTCCGTGTTGGCAGCGTGTGAGTCTGCGGTGACTCTTCTGTTTGATGCCGTTATGCACTTGGGGTGTAAACCGTACCTGGACAGCCAGCGAGAGTCCTGTGTGTGTCAGTATGAAGTGAAGAAAGAACTGTGACTCCACCACGGCGTCGAGTTCACCTCACTGCAAAGCACAATGCTGACAAACTTTCACTCTTAGAAGCTGTAAATGTAGTTTTTCCTCAGGGACTGAGCTTGTTTGTCTGACATCGGCTCCTTTGCATTTATTGCAAGTCAGAATCAATGAAGTAAGTGTGGAACTGTGTCAGATTTTATAGAATTCAGAATTCATATCTTTATTTTTCTGTTAAACTAAACTAAATATAAAAAAATTATTTCAACATATTTAAATCCCTATTTTTTTTAATATAAATGGCATGTTAATTTATAGTGAAATTTCCCAGAACTGTGATTCCTGTTTTATAAAGACAATGATCAACATTAATGTAAACACCAGTGTAACTTATTTATTTTTAAGACAGTCATCATATAGTGTTAACCATAATTACCAAATAAAAATATTTCTGCTTACTGATGATACTACTTTGTGTTGAACAACATGTGAGAAAGAGCAGGATCAATTTGTGGCAGGATGTTCTCACTCACTCGCTCATACTGAAAGTTCAAGGAAAACGACAAGTACTCACTGGTAATAATAGTAATACTATTAACAAATTAAATTATTATTATTATAAACTATGTTATTATATATGTTATGTTATAAATTATTGTTATAAACTGGTAATAATAATACACGTGGTCTAAGGCAAAGTGACCAATGGAAAGTTTGAAATAGTTCTGGCTCGTGGCTGAACATGCTTCAAACAGATGAATCCCCCTGTGTATGTTCTGTTTCTGTCATATGTATAAAACCTACTTGATTACTGTATATGACTAAATTAAACAGAATTGAATAAGGATATTTCTGCCCAGGCCTTTTGGGCCGTATTGGTGGTTCATTCCTGTTACTGTGATCACTATTAACAGTTTCCAGTGTACTTGCCTTAAGCTGAAGTGTTCAGAAAATGTTCACAAAGTGGAAATCTAAGGTAAATCTGTCAATGTGTGGACGTCTGTTGTCAAAGACTGTCATAAACAGGGTCTCTCATATGCAGCCATGTGACTAATAAAAGACGCTGCAGACAAAACAATGTTTGTGTCCTATGTCATTCACACATTTACAAACCTTTTCAAATAGACTGTATTCTGCCTGCTTCAATAAACCTCTTGTTCTACTTCATTGTGTCGTTACCATTAAAAGTGTGATGGATCATAAGATGTGATTACAAATAAAGGACCTTTGCCACTGATATGTATTAGCAATAGCCTGGTACATCAGGTGCTGCTTGTCACCAGGCAGATGCTTTGGGCCTCGGAGGGTTAACACACTAAAAACAGCAGTGACAGTTACAAGAGAGTAGAAGAGCCTCCTATAGGGTATACTGCAAGCTGTAAACTTTGATTACACTACAAATATGCATGTTAAAGTAGTCATAGTGCAGACTCCAATCATTTGTATTGAACAGGGTTGTTCAACCTGCAGCTCCAGGGCCACGTGTGGCCCCTCCCCAGTGGCTCCTGTGGCTTTGTCTAGTGATGGAAGTAACATAATTAATTAAAAATAAACATTAAATCAGCAAAAAAGAAGAAAAAATAAACTACGTAATGAACAAAAATTAAGACAAAATATATGCAAATAATCTACAAAATGAGCCAAATAATCAAGAAAATGGTCAAGATGAAATGATATAAATGGTCAAAAATGAAAAAAAAAAACCTAAGAAAATAAACAAAATTAAGAAACTTATGAATGAGATCCTAAATCTTACAAACCTGAGAAAAATAACAAGGGAAATGCACCAAAAGAACATTAATCCATGGAATGAAGAGAAAAATACAAACTAACAGCAACATCAACCAAAAGTTGACAAAATGAACATGTGAACAAAAAATGAACTAGAATTAGTTAAATAGACCAACGTGAACAAAATGATCCCTAAAATGGCTAAACATGAACACAAATATTATTAGTTTTTTTCAGCCACAGAAATATTCCGCGTTATCTAAATTTTCAAACTGCTGTAAAAATGCCAACCACATATTTAAACTGAAATCTCGATCCATGTTAGAATCAGCATGTCACCCGCTGCAGTGTTTAATTCACATATAAGACATATTTTTATTTTGAACATTTAGTGGTCTGTTTGTTTATTAGAGGGTGAATGTTGTCAATACCAGTAAAATAATTCATCAGAGGCAGTGATGTACCTCCAATGACACCCAGGAGATTCTCGATGGAGAATCCAGACCATAAAATGAGAAGTCCCATACACACCTCTGGTTGTGAAGTGAACTCTGAACATTAGCAGAAACCTTTGTGTTGTGTCGGGATTATACTTTCTCATAAACGTTATGGCCGCCAAGCAAGAGAACAGCAGAAAGCCAGAGAATCGGGACAGAGCACAGCGCTACACAACATTTATGATGTTATGGGCATGATGTTCAGGTTCCTGAAGGCAACACAGGACCTGTTTGAGTCACTGTGTCATTATAAGTGCTGTGAGGGGAAGATTGTTCTGTTTGCTTGTTTGTTCACTCTACAACATCGGGATATAAGCTTTTATGATTTACAGATACACAAATCTGATTGACGCACACTGAATCTACATGACCTCGCCTAACATTGGTGAAACATGTTTGTACCTCAGTCCATTACTGAGCTGTAGCTCCATAAATGTCACAGAGCATCACAGACTCAAATCATGATCCAGACCCAGATTAATGTGTGTCCATTTGTAGCATGTCCTGTGTTGTCTGTGCCTGGGTATTTTCATGTTCATTTGCCTATAATTACACAAGATATTAGCAAAAATGTCAAAAATGTGCCTACCTGGATCAGGAAAAATAACTACTTTGGTCTTTTTGCAGGGTACAAGCTAATATGTTTCCCTCATTGCCCCCAGCCACCGCCTGAGGGATGTGGATTTGTTTGAATTACAGGTGGTCTAAAAAAAATGTCTGCGCCAAAATATTTACACCAAACTAAACTTTTATGTGTGCATGATTGGTTTGAACATTTGAAGGGACATTTTTAGTTGAGCATCTCTGAATCCAACTGGAAAAGATCACTGAGCCTTAGACATCTTCATTTCTGTATTTGGTGAATTGTTAATGTATTAATTTAAGGCTTTTTTGCATAAGGTTATGAAAGGCACAGAAAATGAACAAAAAATAGAAAAACAAGAATATGAAATTAACATGACCTACAGTAAATGAGCAAAGTAAGCCACAAAATGGGGCCAAAATTCACATTAAAATTACATCATTATGTTTTTTTTTAGTATACTGTATATTAAATAAATAAGTCTGAAGATTTAACTTATTTTAACATATTCTTCTTATTTTGATGTACCGGTATTGTTACACCGTAAGACGAATGCAAAAATGAACAAAATAATCACTAAAACAACAAAATGAATGAGTAATCTGAAAAAAGTAAATGTACATGAATAAAACATTCAAGAAAATTATGAAAAAACTAAACAAACACCAACAAAACCACCATAATTTGCGTAAAGGAGAGTTTTTACATGCAAAAAAGTCACCAGTCATCTAAATTTAGACAAATGCACATTTTACAAATACTGAGGAAGACAAACTCACCCCATCCATCTTGAAATCTTTGCTTATGTTGCAGCTAAATATTTCTGGTCAGATGTTTATTTTCATCCCAAAATGATCAATCAAACATCATCTGTCCACATTATAACACAACATTAGTGTAAATACTACAGAAGAAACCCGAGTTAATTATTATCTTCATTTTTTCCCCCCTTAAAAGTCTCGACAGCTTCAGTTGACTGCGTGACTGACTTGCTCTCTGCAGAAGGAGACTGGGATGCAGCAACTATCACAATCACTGCTGCAGCACAGTGGACGAGGGAAGCACAACTGTGATGAGCACTTTCACAGTTGTCTTGAGACCATTTGCAAATAAGTCTAGGACTCGACCAGAGCATTCTAGGTAAGAACTGAACCAGAAAATACAAAATCAGTAAGCTCTGCAAGCAGGGTACATTCTTATTTAGTTCATTTACCCATTCTCGGATTTATTATTTATCAGTTGTAATGTAAGAGTTTGTCCACCAGAGGGCACCACAGCGCTGAAATTTGGATTAAAATACTGTAATGGCAACAAATAAAAAGAAGTCAAGTTGATTCTGCTTTGTATAAGGGAGATTCAAATCAACACTGACTGACAAGACAACTATTTGACCTTTCAAATTTATTCTTGTGTAAATATGAATTATTACTTACTGTTCCAGTCATTTAGGTTAAACATCTCACAGTCTCTTCGGTTAGCTATTTTCATTGTGGAAGTTGTTACACTTTCAGTGAAATTTTGGACACATCTCCTTCATTGTTTTTTCTCCATTTTTATTTCTTTCAACGTTGTACTTTAATACCGAAGACATTCCGACTGGGAAAGAACATGTTTACAGCATTAAATAGCCCAGAACACAGATTGGCCAAAGTTGCCACATTTAGCTTTGTAAGATAAATGTGGCTTTGTCCACCCATGACATTCACTCATCAGATTCACGAGGTAGTCGCCCGTAAATTTTTTTCAGTTCAGTTTCACAGGTGTGTCTAGTCAAGAGTTAATTTGTGCCATTTCTTGCTTCGTATTGTACTTAAACCATTCGTTGTCTTGTGCTGATAAAGGGTGGGTACAGAATCAAGACACACCTTTTTGGATTGACTGACCTTCATTTTTAATGTAATGATGGACTATTTTTTTCCTCTCTACAAAAACAGAGTGTTTCTTTGTCCAAGTTGAAGTAGCACTAACAGGGTTATTGACTCTGTACCAACCCATCTTCTGCACAAGTCAACTGATGGACAAAATAATAATAATAATAATGGACTGGATTTATATAGTGAGTCCATTATTCATTCAGTCATCATCAGACACTGATGGAGATAAGCTATACCTGCAGCCTGACAGAAATGTGGGTGCCAATCTGCACCATGTAGGCAAGGTGAGTGAGGTGCCTTGCCCAAGGACACAGTCGCAGAATGACTGGAATGGAGCAGAGTTTGAACCACCAACCTGGTCGTTCTGGTTACTGGATGATCTGCTCAGCCTCATGTGCTACTGAAGTGCATTACAGAGGCAGGAAATGGCACAAACGAACTCACCTGTGATTTGAAAACTGTGGGTGAATCTGATGAGAGAATGACATCAGTATGTAAAGGTGGCATCAAAACTACTTTGGACAAACTAATATATAGAACATATTCTGGGTTGTTAACACTTTTTTGTTTACTACATATTTCCATCTGTTCTTTCACAGTTTGAATGTCTTCAGTATTAATGTACAAAGTTGAAAATCTGCTACTTATAATAAATAATTTGATTGAGTTAAACAGTAGTAGGAATATGTTTTATCCCTCACACTGATGAGCATTTTCTTACATTTTTCTGTTGTTCTTTTTTTTTTTTCAGCGTTGACAGTAGCGTTTGGTCTTGTTAAGCATTTTGGACGTCAGTGGTCCCTGAGGAGCCAGCAACATTCCTGCGTGTGAGAAGATGGAGCTGTGACACCGAACCTGACACACTTAAAAGCACAACGCTGACAGAATGATGCCAGTAATGACACTAAACACAGCTATTTAGTTTATTACTGGCAGCCTATAGTTATACACATAGTGTGTCAGCATGTCTCTTTACTGAAATAAAAATAAATAATATGAAACTGTCTCAGGTCACGACATTTGTACCTTTCTTTTTTCTTCTTTATATTTATAGTTACAATGTTGATTTTCAGTTTGTGAAGAAATATTTCCATCAGATTTTACTTATAATGAAGAAAATGGATTTGCTTCTGACACAGTTTCTTTATGCAAACCATACTTTGTGTTTTCCCCGTAATATCCCTTTATACTGGGCACTGGGGAACCTGCCCAATATGAATTAGTTAAAACCTGTATTATATTGCAATTTCTTGTGAAAAAAAATGACCCAGTTGTTTTTTTTTGTGAGCATGTATAAAATAATACTGCATCAAACACAGAACACACAATATTCAGTACAATAAAATAAAAGCACAGCGTGGAAATAAATTTTAAAAATCTGACTTTTGAATATATTGATATTCGTCAAAGACAGTGGTTTCCATTGATCACCAAATGCTTTCTACATTTTTGTTGTTTAATAATAAACTGACATCTTTGATGATATATTCTTCCAAAATGACTGAGAATTAGAAAAGATTTATGTTAAGTTTATAAAGTAGTATTGGGACCATCCTTGACTGTGCTTGGCTTCAGCCAGATGATGAAACAGTTTTTCATTTATTCAAACCTTGTATTACTTCAAATATCACCTAAATTGCATGTTTATGTTGGCCAACGTGTACCTGCGCAAACTCACACCTCACTGTTGCTGCCTTCACTTTGGGCAGTGACGGCATTTAATTTTTAATCGACAGATTAGAGAACCAATTAGGCTCTCGAGTTGACGCAGTTACCCAATGAGGTGAAGAGGGCGGGGTTTAGTCGTGGCTTTTCTGTGTTGGTTTGACGAAGCAAAATCATTTTTAGTTTCTGTCAGACGGAGCGAGAAGAAATTGTGAAAATGTCTAATACGACCGGGAAAGACAGCACTGGAGGTAACTACTGTATGTTTTAGCTAAAGTAGGCGCTTAACGTGAGAGTTTTGCCTTATTATACATCAAAATACAAACACAATGTGTCTTACCAGGCGAAATGTTTACCAGTGTAGCGTCATTATCACAGAGCTGAGTTTGTAATGTGCGTTGAACGTGGCACTAGTTTGAGAAATGAATAAAATCCTTTTCTCTTACTTTACCAGGAAGTGTTTCCAGGGACACAGACAGTTCGGGTGAGTCGTTCATATCCCTACAGACTGGTTTTAAAGTGAATTTACAGACAGCAGATGAAGTTTCCACACAACAAAGGAAAAGTAGGACAGCTTTTAATTTCAGGTCAAAGTTCAATTCATAAAAAAAAAAAAAAAAACGGCAAATACAAGCAGCTCCTTTTAATGTGCAAATACTGGTTCTCACATGTGTAAAAATAATTGTATTTAGTAAATAAAATCTTTGTAAATGCACTCATGAGTCACAGCTCTGTCAGTCGGGCAAGTTATCACAGGTACATAGTTTTGGTTTTTGTTTTACAACAGTGTTAGTTGAGTTGGATGGTAATTTTATGCAGTAGCTTATGGTATTTATGCCAATATGAGTGCTGTTTATGTTCTCTTAATAAAATGCCAGCTTGTTTAAATACGTATTCTTCCTCAGACTTTATGTCTTAAATCTTTATACACACAGTTGGCAGATGTAAACAGAATATCATAAAAATAAGTGTCCCTTCACAGATGATACTGATGACTTTGCAGGTCACGATGCCACCAGGCCACGTCTAACGTGCATACAGTACCTGTAGTTGTACTGCTTAACAAAAAAGCCCAACGCCTGGAAAGCTCATTTAGTCTGTTTTTGTGCGCAAGCTGGCATCCAGAGTCTTTGAAATGCACTTTCTGCAACTAACTAAAGCTACCCTATTACTTAAAATTAAATATGTCTTCCAGCAGGTAGGGAGAATCTAACGGAGACTGATTCCTACAAAAGGTAGGTTTTTCCTGTTTATTATCAACTTGATATGGCTAAAATATCTTAAATCTTAATCCCACATCCATAATAATATTATGGCTGTCTGTGTCATGACTGTTTTGCAGAATTGTATCATTGGATCCTGCCGAGGAGTATAAGATGAATTATAAACGACGAGGGCTGGCGCTCATTTTTAATCAAGAGTACTTCTACTGGCACCTCGGGATGCCAACAAGGCACGGAACCAACGCTGACCGTGCTAATTTAGTTAGAAGGTACTGCATTCAGTGTGACTGGATTTTAAGAGTTTGTTTGTTTAGTCTTACTGTGTTGTTTCACCTTCTGCATCAGGCTGACGGCGATGAACTTCGAAGTACAGGCTTACGATAACTACAAACAGGTGGAAGTCTTAGACAAAATCAATGAGGGTAAGTGTATGATCACACGAAGATGAGTACTGTATATGACACACATTCAGGAAGAGCAGCATGTCTGTAGTTCATATTCCCACCTGTTGGTTTGGGCTGCCAATGCAAAAATAGTAGATTTAATGTGATTTTTGTACTGTATTCTAGTGTGACCTTTTGGTTCAGCAGTAAAAAATGCCTGATCTCTCACCAGCTGCAAAGGCCGATCATTCAGACGCAGACTGCTTTCTGCTCATCTTTCTGAGCCATGGTGAACACGATCATGTTTACACCTTTGACGGCAAGCTCAGCATCCAGGACATCACGGCCCTTTTCAAAGGAGACAAATGCAGGAGCCTTGTAGGAAAGCCCAAGATTTTTGTATTGCAAGTAAGGGCAGATTTAAAAAACCAGTTCAAACTATTACTGAATCTGTTTGTAATCAAAGTAAACATGGTCGTCTCTCTTACCAGGCCTGTCGCGGAGACAAACATGACGACCCCGTGACCCCTTGTGATGATGTGGACAGTGAAATAAAGACGAATGAAGTGGTGGTGGATGCCAGTGCGGTTCACACACTGCCTGCTGGTGCGGATTTCATCATGTGCTACTCTGTGGCTGAAGGTAAGATGAGGGGATTTTTAAAACGGTCTGATCAAGGGTAGATTCATACTTCAACTGATTAAATTATGTTGACTTTGCAGTAAATCTTCACAGATGTTACAATAAAATGAGCTTTCCTCTGTAATGTGGAAGCAGCTAATTGGGACAATTTGGATTACACTGACATTTTTTTAGTTACTTCACTGTGTGACTATTGGGCACTGTCATCTTCCCTTTCTGGGACTGACTTATTTGTGAGCTGATACTTGGTTTTCTTATAAATTTCAATAATTTAAACATACTGTAGTGATTATATCATGTTGCAGGTGTTTGAGCTTCCAGTTTTAGTCACTGTTCAATTGCAACATGATATGACATGCATGATATTCTAAGGCTGGCTTCATTTTCCCCATAAGGGTGTACAGTGGTCCCTCGTTTATCGCGGGGGTTACGTTCTAAAAATAACTTGTGATAGGCGAAGTAGAATCCTATGGGAAAACTCGCTCCGGCTAATGCATGATTCACACAACAAACGTGACCCTGAAACAGATTGAATTCGTTAGCCGGCTGTAAAACCCCTCACCACACACTTTATACACTTTTTAAAAATGTTTTCCCTTTAGTCAGTAACTGGTCCTGTGTGTCTTTTTTGTTTAGGTTATTATTCCCACAGGGAAACCCTCTTTGGCTCCTGGTACATCCAAGATTTGTGTGAAATTCTTCAAAACTACGGAGAGTCGCTTGAATTCACTGAGTTACTCACACTGGTCAACAGGAAAGTGTCCATGAGGAGCGTGGGGAGCTGTAACGACCGCAGCGCCATCGGGAAGAAACAAGTGCCCTGCTTTGCTTCAATGCTCACCAAGAAACTCTACTTCAGGGCAAAAAAGTAACGAATGAGCATCTTTGATGTCAGTGTCGCCTGAATGGAGGGTTAAAAAATTATGAAAGCAAGAAAAAAAATGATTTTTAAACTATGTATGTATATACATACCGGTACATGTCCACACACTACAAATACAGGAATAAGCTAATTAGTAGCTTCTTTTCCCAATCAGTAGTTCATTTAAAGCATTAAACCACATTTCCAGGCTGTGATGCTTGGAGCAAGGAATAATTGATACTTTATTATAGTATTTGTTCATTCCTCATTTCATTGCGGCTTTTAAAATCATTTGTCTGATATTTTTAATCATAGTCATAAAGTAAGTAATCACAAAGTAAGAAGGTGTCTTTGAAAGCATTTGCAACACAAGTAAACATTAATACCTTCATGAGTCAAAGTCAATCATGAATATTTTTATCACTCTTGGTAGATGTATTACTTGGAGACAGTAATACCTTAATAATGTCACTTAAGTGGAACATTTTGAAATATATTTGCACAGTACTTCACAATTTAAGATTTTTTAAAATTAAAATTCCAAACGCCTGATTAAACGGACACAACTCTGATTAATACAACACTGTGTTTTCTTTTTATCAAGAACTGGATGTTTGTTTTTGAGGCTATGATTTGTTGTGCATTTGTTTTTAAAGATACAGTGGTATCTCAGATAATTTCATCTGTTCCGGTGTCATGTTCAGTATTCGAATGATTCGTTATCTAAATGGACTTTTTCCATAGGATACATGTAAAACCAATTAATCCGTTCTGGACCCACGACA
>JAQQAE010017476.1:0-11459 GCA_029823295.1 Pseudamia nigra
CATAATTATGTCAGCTCGTCAGTTTTTATTCTGTTTTTCCAACCTGTAAATAAAGCAACCACTATCTATCCAATGTATGATCATATCATTATGTATAAATCTATTCTGAGATATTGCTTTTGTGTGTAAAGGATTAAGTGACAAGTGTTATTATAAAGCAGACTTAAAGTTGTAAAACGTTTAATAATGGAAAACATTTAATCAAATAAGGACATTGATATTTTATGCATAATCCAATAATACAGAAATTAAGTTCATAAGAAAAGCAAGCTGAACTTGTTGATGATTTGTCATAAAAACTTTTACCTATTCCAAAAAAACTATTTACCTATTCCACAAAATAGTATCTTAGTTTTTAGATTAAGTTGAAGGGAACAATTAGATAAATACAGTTTGCTAAAGTAGCTTCATAGCTTAGCCATAAATGGTGTAAATATCTTATATTGCACCTGAAAAACCCATGCGGTTGACATTTTAAACCTCCTAAGACCCGAGCTGTTATTTGATATGGATTTTTTTTATTTTTCTTTGATATTTGGGATTATTGGAACCTGATAAGGTCTCTATGTGTCAGCCCTGCGATGAACTGGCGACTCATCCAGGGTGTACCCTGCCTTCGCCCAAGTCAGCTGGGATAGGCTCCAGCACCCCCCCAGAAAATGGATGGATGGATGGAACCTGATAAGTATAAATCTAGCATCATCTTTTGACAATAGAAAAATCATGTCAACATTAAAGTCAGCTGTCCCTTGTGTCCCCTGGCATGAACGCTCAGTTAGACCCACTGCCGTTCATCCAAATATGGTTACATCCTGTTTTTGGCTCCAAAATGGCAGCCAGTAAGTGACAACCCGACTGGCCTCAAAACGGGCCTTCAGAACCTAATGGGTGACATCACGGTCACTTTGTCCACTAATGTAAACAGTCTATGCTACAGACCCAGGTGTAACCCCTGTGGCTTACCCAGTAGAACACATTACACTTCATCATCGGCCCAGGCCCCCTGCCACATGCCTCGCGGAAGACAGAATAGTTAAAAATATGCATTAAAAATGAGGAGTGGGAATAAAGACAACAGCTAAAAAATATGCTTTATTTATGTAAAAACAGTAGAGCCCATATCAGTTAAACTCTGTGAGGACTTTCATGCACTCGGCCTTGCTGTGTCATGTTTTTACTAATTAGGAACAACCCACTCAGTTTAAGAACCCCTGGGTCTTTATAAGAAAGTGCCAACATGTTGGTGAAGAGTTACACTTCTTTTAGTATCTTTATGAAGAACAAACTTAAGAAAGTACTTAGGACAGCACTGATCAATGAAGCTCATTTTATTAGTCTATTTTAGTTATTAAGTATTAATTCAACCTAGTGTCAGTCTTGCAATGGGCTGTGTGTCAAGATTTAATGATATTATGCCTTATGTGGATCTGAAATGTTTGTGCTGCCTCAGTGGACACTCTAAAAGTCTGCTGTGTAGTTGCATAAATGCACGGTCACTGAAATAAAACTGCGAATAGATGACTATGACCCAGCAGAAGCGATAGCAGAATTCATGGAAGCCACTTGGGAATCGTTTCAGACACATTCTTTAAGAAGCCTCAAAAAAGGTTGTTTTTTTTAGCCCCTTTGGAATCTGAGTGATATTTCAGAGCGAAAGCCTGTGGTTGTGTGGGTGAAATTCGGACAGCATCCAACGTTCAAAGCCTTGAAATACATATGCCACACAATGTTAAAGCATTCCTTTTCACAATTTGCAATGCATAAACATGCTGGTTTACAGAGACCCAGGGTGATTATTTGCACAAAGGTCTAGTTTCAGCTATTTCAGGTTTTCTCGAGGCTGCCTCACCATGCTGCCCCACAAAGTGATTCTTGAACGTGTTAAACTACGGGCCCCCCAGTCTCAGTGAACACAAAACACCAAATGTTTACACTTCAAATATCCAACACAGACTGTACAATCTACTTCCCTGTTATGTGAAGTAAAAATAAACTATTTCTGTGTTTATGTTGTTTTATACAATAAATACATTTGCCTCTGTTCCCTAAGCCATCAATTCCCACTGGTTAAATGATTGAGGGAGCGGTCTCATACACAATACTTGCGTAAGTCTTAGGCCACAAGGTTTATTGTCTTATTGAGGTTATGAAGACCAGACATTTTCATTTCTCAGTCACTACATCAAGACACTAATGGACAACTCACTTTCACTCCAATATTTTGTGAGCAGCTGATATGACCTGTTGTCAGATAAAGTTAATACAAAAGGTTAATACACACAAAACATGAAACTGAAGGACATGGCAGTGGATTTGAACCCCAGTCTCATGGTTGGAAGCTTGTCCTAAGCTTGTGCCACTTTTAACCACGGCCAGAGGAAAATGCTCTGCAGGTAAGAAAATTAAACTAGCATCACAGTATACTGCATGTAACACTGACGTGAAATACCAGTGGTATTTGTGTGCAAACTCGTGAGAATGGACTGCAAATGAAACAAACAGAAAATGTTAACAGCATTAATAACAAAGCCTGTGTTTGTTTTCAATGTGGCCTGCATTTAATATGAACTCCCTTTATTTATCCCATTTATATATTTATATATAAATGAATTCTCTGCATTTTACCCAGTGCTTTGGTCAGGGGGCACTGATAATCACATTGCACAGTAACACACACATAGCAACATCATCAACCTAACATACATGTTTTAAGGGTGGCGGAAACCGGAGCACCCATACAAAACCTGTATGTGCACAGGGAAAGCATGCAAACTCCACACCCTGCCGACCAGGGGCCCTGGGGCAAAAGTGTTAATTATATACCATCGTGCCAAAGGTCGTCGCAATGTTGCCTAAGGGCCCCGTATATAAAGTCTGTAGAGTAAAATAAACACTGAAAATATGACGTTCAGTTTTGTCAGTATTGAGAAATCCCCATAAAGTGGCTTCCAAAAAAAAAAAAACACCTGTATAACTTGTCACATCAAAAGTGAAAACAAATCATGGTCCACCTAAATGCATTAGACTGCACCTGACCTGGTAGAATTCTAACCAATCATAGATAACTGCCAATGTGCTTGTTGTATTTTTCCAAAAATTCACCATAAAAAGCTGTGTCTCAGGTTATGATACCAGGGCACCTGCTGTTCAGCAAAGTTTTTGGATGAAACATGGACAACCACAACATCTCATGATGAAAATGAAAGCATATATGATGTGACTTACAAAGAAGCTCATGGAAAACCAAGGAAAAATCAAATCAACACGTTTACAGTGTTTAATAGACACAGACAAGCTGTAAATTTAAGAGTCAAAATGTGGAATCTTACAGGTTTTCTTTTCGTATGATATTCATGAACAAATAATTCTATGTACTAAATTCGTGTCTTCCTGTGCATCACTGTAAACTGATTTAATTTTGTCTGAAAATAAAATGGAAGACTTATTTTTTTTTCTTCCGGTTGTAAATAACAAAAACAGATGAGTACATTTGAAGGAATTATATTTATTTAATAAAGCATGTAACTTTTCATCCTCACCTACACATGGCATCCCTGTTATTGTTTAAACATGACACTTTCAATCTTTCATAAGGTACATATTTTCTTAGATTAACACAATGCTACTGTGTAAACAAAATTTGTCCAACAATCCTGCATTAGTTAACTTCTACACATTTTTGCAGGCAATATTGTATAGCATTGGAAAATAAATTAGTTTTCTTGAGTACTGTACTTGCTTTAAAGTTGATGGTGTAGAGTATAAAGCTGGTTTTGTTATTTGTTGTGCATTGGAAGAAAACATGTCTGTCTTTTGATAAGTGATGTACTTTTGGTTGGAGACGATAATTTTTTGCTGAAAAACAAGCTAAAAATTTTGGTAACCATCACCATGCATTCAGAGCATAAAATGCTCGATATTCAAAACTCATACGGTGTTTCGGACTGTATATTACACCTTCATTCACCATGCATTAAAAAAAATTATATTTTTAGAAAAAAATACCATTGTTTAATAGAAGTCACTGACATGATTTTAACACTTTTTAGTGTAAATAACCTAACAGTCCAGGAAATTAAGCCAATCAGAATGTTCAAAATGATGTCTCAGAAGTTATGAACTCTGTTAAGCAAGTTAAAAAAAAAAAATCAACTATTTTAAGTGTTGATTAAACTGTTGAAAATGTGGAATTTACTGTATATAAACCATGAAAAGTGTTAAAATCAACTCTGTGAGCATTAATTTGCTGCGCATGTCTGTGTAGTTTGTTGTTATGGTTCTTCTGTCCTTTAACCCCAGCTGGTTGAGACAGACGTCCTCCTCCCTCTGGAGCAGTGAATGCACAGAACAGTTTTTTAATACTGTTCTGTCCATTCTGTTGTATTTTGACAAAGAGAGTTGGAAAAAAAATGTGCTTGCTTATATCTATTGCAGAGTGCTGTGCAAGTATAACACTACTGTATAAGCAGCACTTTATGGCAGCGTATGTAGAGTAAAAGTATGACAGAAGCTGCTTACAGTGTAAAATACAGTGTGATAAGTTGTACCTTAAACCTGAGTGCTGCTCCAGGTCATATATTCATGGCATCGTCTTTATGCACATACAGAACATGAACTTACTGTCACCAGCTCTGATAACACAAGACAGAATGCACCAATTTTTCATTTTTTCCAAAGTTGTGAAAAACCTAAGCAAAGCATCTCCACAAGGGCCCCATTGATGTATCATGAAAAACTCTGACTTTTCCTTTGCATTTGATACGGCGCCTTTTTAGCAGCCACGCGAGAAACCAGTTGTGGGAAAAAACTGCAAAAGGCAGACAGGACGAGCTCCTGGGCCTTCAGAAGTCTTGTCAAAAGCCTTTCCTTTCTGCGCTTTGTCCCACTGATATTCATCTTTGCCAGTTGAAAAGTGAAGACGGCAAAAACTTCGAGCTTGAAAAGAACTTTTCAACTTCTAAGAGACACCTCGCAACAGGATTGAGTATTTGAGAAAAAAGACAAAAAAAACTGAAACAGTAGGAATGGAAGGGACTTGCAGACTGAGAGGCTTGTTAAAGAATCAGATCCCACATTTGGAAAATGGAGCGGAGATGAATGTGGTCTCGTCCTTTGATGAAAAGAGGAAGCAGACACGTACACAGTGTGTTGACTCTGGTGGGCTTTGTTCACCCACATCCACAAAATCAATCCATCAGTCCTGAGCTCAGCAAAGACATGAAAAGTATGATTATTATATATATGTAATAAAATCAGATACTTTTGTCTGTTTTTTTTTTTTTTTTTTTAACATATTTTATGCCTTTTCCAATCTTTTCTGTCAATTTTTGGTCTGTTTTTATCTGTTTTTGTCAGTTACATTGTTTTTGTCTTTTCCATTCTTTACGTTGTTTCGCTCTTTTATGTCATCTGTCCTTTTATGTCTTTTCTTATCTTGCAAGTTTTACTAATAATTTAAAAGCAGATTTCTAAATAACAAAACCAGATTTATTTTCATCTTTTCTGTGTCTTTTATGTCATTTCTGTTTTGCCATTTTCATCTTTTTGCATGTTTTACATTTACACCTTATTGTGTCTTTTACATATTATTGAATATTACACATAAGCATCTGGCTCTTTCAATGTTCAGTTTGAACTAAAGCTGTTTAATTAATGCCTTTTACATTTGAACGAAATTATAATTTGACATTTATGGTGAGAGTTATACTTAGATAGTAACTGATATGAAATTTTGTGAATGTACCGTCCATTTGCTCTGTGGTGACTGTTTGTGTATGTGAGACAAACACAGTGAAGACATTGTGTACAACAGAAGGAAACATTCTGTGTGCATCAGTGTGTGTTGCTGTGCGTATGTTTATGGATTAGCTGCAACCATCAGAGGCACCTTGTTAGACAGAGGAGAAATCTTCTCAGAACTGTCATTCTGCAGCATGCTTTTAAAGGAAAAGTTTAATAAAGTTTGAACATCATTTATTTTATCTGCACAGATCAGTGAGGCCTTTCAAATTCTGCAGAGCAAAAACTTTCACTCCATCTTTTCTACCCCGACTCAACTTGTCTCTCAAAAAGAAAGCTGACTTCATCACCGCACCTCAAGACTTTGACGAAAATGAACGCTAAGCTCTTGAATCCCTTTTCTTTCTTTTTTGCTCAATAGCGAAATGAATAAATGATATTCCTCCCTTTAATCGACGCACTCAGCGATAACAAAGAGACTTTGAGACACTTTGAGGACACCTAACGATCAGAAGCATGAGGAGGTGCTCTTCGTTTTCCGTGATGGACAGGCAGATCAAAAAGCGAGCCCCTTAAACGCTTCTACCCACTTTAGAATCATCTCGCCTTTTTCCCTCTTTCAAGCACAAAGTGGGAAGAGAGAATAATTGTTTCATCTTCCCTCCCTTTTCCACTTTCAAAGTTATTTTGCCCGCGATAAAGCACTCTGTATTGACGACTTCGAAGGTGCCTTGTCTCTTGAAAGAAGTGACATTTTATCTATATATAGTGTTAGAGTGTGCTTCAATTTAACTTTGTCTGGCGCCAAATGCGTCTCGTGTTGATGTGGCTGACAGCTGCTGGTTGAAAGACACTGGGAAAGTACTGAAGATTCAAATGAAGTTTTGCCGTGACGACAGGGGCTTGATGTATGCTAATCAATCGATGGGGTAGAAAATGTGCTTGCTGGTAGAGAGAGGAGAAAGGAGGAAATATAAGTGACAGAAACTTGTCAGGCAGCGCTTGCAGAGATATCAAAAAGTCACAAAGTTTGCGTTGCCACACAAGAGCCCAAATCGCATGTGGTATATGCTTCCAAAGGTTTGACTTGAAAAGCATAGCATTTGATATAAAGGAAAAGAAATTGGGACAATTCTCCATATGGTGTGAAAGCAAGCTAGACTCGTTGTCTTCTTTTTTTTGTCAAGGGAGGGGGGCGGGCTTTGTCTCTGTGACAACTACGGTGAATTCCTGAGAAAATTCTGCATCTAGGTCTGTCTCAGCCTCCTCCGTCTTTCAAAGGACACAGGCCATAGGATGTTGAATTTACAATACAAAAAGCCCCAAACTGTCTCAGCAAGTAAAGGTATAACTGATGATCAAACAGACACATCAGATCAAAAGAATCAAACCTGATCTAATGGAACAGACTCTGAAAGATGGATTCTTTGTGGTTTTAGCAGACCTGTGTAGACACTCAGTGGAGATGCTAAGTTTACCACCGTACACCTGAGCACAAATGAGACATAGCTGAATAGAAAATGAAAATCAAACAAACAATGCAGCAACATGTGTATTTCATATACAAAGACAATACATTTCATGTTTTACCTAATTTGTAAGTAAACAACCATTCCAAAAATTCATGTTGCAAATAGGAGCAATTTATTTATTTATTCATACTATATTAATCCCTTGCAGGAAATTCATCTTGCTGCTGTGTTAATGGTGCACAGTGCATGGTTTTAGGGTTCAAATGAGTTAAGTATAAACTTTTGAGATAAATGATGAACAGACTCATGATGTGGTACAAAAGCAGCATCATATGGCCAGAACTTGTAGCTGTAACTCTATGGGCCCTATTTTGGATTTCTTAAGCACAATGTCTGTGATCGTTGGGGGCATGGCCAGGTCGGGTTCATCATCTTATCAGGGTGACAACAGGCCATGTGCCCAATGCATCGTCTGAACACGGGGAGTTTATGTACTTAATTATGTGTTTTTGCACAACATATAACAAACCAATCAGAGTTTTGTGTGCAGTGCCCTGGAATACTCTGTCTCCGTCATCATTAAATAAGACATCCAGGTTCAATTGCTCTCATCCTTGTCCGCCTGCCAGTTCTTTGACCTGGCAGGCGGCAAAAATAAATAAAAGTAAATGCAGTGACAAATATAGCCAAGTGGCTCAAAGAAGTATGTGATTTTTTAAATTACATAAATTCAGGTGTTGAATGTTTTATGCATCTACTTAAATATGTTACTGTTCCAAGTGAGCTGTACATGTGTACATAGCAGATCACATCACAATACCACATATACTGTACAACTTTTCTGACTGTGTGGCTTATGTTTGAGTCATCTGTGGTCACAGACAGACTTCTACTGGATTTCTCCATTACATAAGGTGGTGATTTTCAGTTTGATCTAGCTGCCTGTGCACAGAGGCAGTAGGAAAAGAGGTATATACATCAGGTCCACGTCGTGTCTGCATGCGTGAGCCGTACCATGGAACACCTCTTCCATCCATGCCAGGGCCAGGGAAGAGTTCCAGTTCGGTTGCACTCACATTACATTACATTTGGTGTGAAATGCACTTAGGCACAGTGTGGACTGGCATTGTGAGAATGCCAAAATCATGGCGCTAATGTCAGGACTGGTCACATGATCACATTAAGCATATTGAAACACACTTTCCTTCTTCTTTTTATTATTAATATTTATTTTTAACGACGCAGAAATACACACAAGATATGTTGTTTTAAGGAATAATGCATATTGCTTCTGTCCATCATAACTGTACAATGTACATGACCACATGCTATTAAAGTGTTATGTGCTCTGCGCCTCTGAAATATCAGTCACTGTTTTTGAGACCAAAGACCAGGTTTTTGTCAGTCACTGGTGCAAATATGTTTATGGTGCAGAAGAAAGCAATGTGCCAGTTGCCTGTCTAATTTCAATGCCAACACCTGTTGGTGCGGAGCATGTTACTATCTCAGAGGCGTGGGCACGTGGTGGAAAGTGAGCAATTCTTTCCTCTTTACAACAATGTGCTAGGCGGAATATAGGGCCCTATATTTTATCTCGTGCTTGACACTGGTTTATCACAGCAATCCTGAGTTCATGTGGTTCTATCAGCTCTAGATGAATGGCAGTGATCCCGGGTTGCTCCAGTACCACCATGCGAGGTCAAAGATGAATGTGTTCACCTCCTGTGCTCATCATCTACAGACTGAAATAAATCCAGATTTCTTGAATCCTGTAATTATGTTCTGCACCATGAAGGCGAAATATTCAAATCATATCCTATTCATCTTTAAAGGCAAAGCAAGTCTCTTTCTTGTGTTTGCACATGACACTGTTCAAACTTGGAACAGTGGCAATTTAGGGTGAAAAATGAACTTTAAATTCCAGTGTAATTTGAAATGTATGCTTTTGAACAGATTTTTAAAAAATAAAATCAGCATTCAAGAAAAGATTTAATTCTGCCGGCTGGAATGCCCTCCCAGACTGTCAATAAACACATGAAAAAATTATTAAAACGTTTGATAAAGAACAAATTATGATACATTTTCCTAAAAAAAAACATAGACACATACATTAAAAATTATCATCAATTCTGTGCCTGTGTAGTACGTGATGGTGGATTTAGCTCCACTCTCCCCACTTTTTCCACTTTCCTCTTGCTTTACTTCTTTCTACTATCAGTGTTTTTCTATGCAGCCAGTAACAGCTTTACACAGCACATGGGGGTGGAGCAATATAAGAAGTAACTTGAATAGAAGTCACAGCAGAGCAGAAAGAAAAACAAGGAGAAGCTTTGAATAGCAGAAGAAAAGCACCTTCTGTTTGTGTGTTTCACTGCATTTTCTCTTTATGACCAAAATAGAATTTAATGTCTTCATCGCAACACAATCAAGAGGCAAGGTGCATAATTTTACATTAAGGAAGGACAGGATAAGGTGTGGATACTCACCCTCTATGTGCTGCTGGGTAGAGCAAACCCAGACAGTACTCAAGCAGTACCTCTTGTTACTTTATAACTGCAATGACTCGAGTACGAGTAGAAGTATCTGAAATAAACAAGTATCTCTTAAAAAACTTAATGTGGAATTTATCCCAGCCCATTGTCTGTATATATTACTCAACAAAGTGACTGTGACATCACCCATTAGTTTATGAAGAGCTATTTTGAGGCCAATTATCACTGCCATTTTGGAGCCAAAAACAGGATGCAATCATATTTGGATGAACGGCAGTGGGGCTAACAGAGGGTTCATGCCAGGGGACTCATGGGAAGCTAATATTAGCTGCTAGCTTACTAATGCGGTAAAACTCCACCACGCAAACAAAGTCATATTATGGTTTTGTTGATGTAAACACTTACCCACAGCTGCAGTCGGGTGTATCTCATGTAAAACTATGTCCATATTGGATAAATTGAAGATATGACGGCCTTAATCTGTCTACTATAGCAACATGTCAATCAAACTCCAGCACAGCAGTGATTTTTTGGATTATTTGCAGAAATATCTTAATAACAGAGCAAAAAGTTAGAGATGAACCACCACATTACGTATTAGAGGGTCCAAATAAAATGTTTGAGATGATAATGACTCATGACAAAAATGTATTCACATAGTATTTTCAGATAGAAGTCACATGTATCTCTATGGGGAAAAGGCTTCTTGGAGCCAGACAAACAGTTTTCCAGTGGCCAAGCGGATGTATTACAACTAGGGGTTGATCGATTATTGGCCAGGTTGATTATTGGCACCGATATTTGGAATTTTTAATGTATATCGGTTTCAGTGTTTTTTAAATCCGACGGGCCGATATTAGAAAATCAATTAAAAACTGGATTATTTTGACTCAGACGCCCTTCTGGTTCTCCCTCTCTCCTACCACTTCTGTCTGCAGCATTGTCCTGCCCACGGCGCCATCTGATTGGTTAAACAAACCACAGAGCAGAAGGGCAAAAGCTCGCTTCAGCTAGATTTTCAGTATGAATACAGAGCCGGACAGCGGGACCTCCGCGGGAGGTTTCTGTCCTCCCCGAGCCCGCCTTAGGACACCTGTGTTACTGTTTGACATGTGCACCGCCCCAGTCAAACTCCCCACCTGCCACTGTCCCCGGAGCGGGTCGTGGGTGGCCTCGCGCTTGATGCCAGAAGTGAGAGCCTGTTCAGGGCTCGTCTCCCCGCATCACCGGGTAAGTGACGCGCAAATGTGTCGGCGCCAATATGTTTGGTGTTAAAGGGTTTTAAGCTCCGGAGAGCAAGCATATGTGTCAAAGGTAAACGCAGAAAACTCTCCCAAAAATGTAATAAACATTCCAGCGGTCTATGTCTCACAACTACCACTAATGTTTCAATGTGTAGCAGAATAGAGTGGAATAAACATTAGCTGCTGCTAACCTACCTCCCGTACTGCTTATGTCCCTCCCGACATGTCTGTGACTTGTGCTGATAATATCAACAGTCAAATGGTCCGTGATAGTAAAAGCATGTGTGTGTGATTGAGAGAGAACACATAAAAAACTCAATTTCACTTGATTTATTATAGGGAAACACGTTAAGGTGAAGCCTGATTAGTTTATACCATAACGTTAGTTGTCCGGTCTGGATGTAAACACTCAGCAGACTATGCATTATCAATGGGTTGAATGCATGTAATGTGGAGAATAGTGTGTGTTTGCATGAAAGTCACATGAAAAAACTATGCAGCTCACGACTACT
>JAQQAE010017477.1:0-11459 GCA_029823295.1 Pseudamia nigra
GAAGGATGGGGTGGGGGGGTGAAGTTTCCTCATAGTCCCTTAGCAACAAGGCCTGCTGGCGAGGCCTCTAGAATGTACTGTGGTTTACAGAAGAGATAAACATTGACTTTGCCACCCGGAGAAGTAAATCTGATTTCAGTAATAGAACACTGCATGACTTAAAACACAGATCAGACAATGCAGAAAACAAACACGAAAGCTCCAGGCACATCTGCAGATGTTAGGTTTACTTTAAAAGGAATACTTTTTAAGTGTAGCTATGAACAAAGCTGCAGAATGATGTGACTAAATATACAACAATGCAGTTATTGACTTATACAAACCATACCAAGCACAAAAGGCACTCAGGCTTAATTTAGTGTCCATTCTTATTTCCTTTCTTCAGCAGTAATTCCCAAACCTTTTCAGCTCAAAATCCAAAAAAGAAATGTATGTCTACTTGGGACCAAATCCATCATGAACTGCCAAAATAGCTCCTTTTTATATTATAAACAAATCCCCATAAAATGCTGTGCCAGTGCACATTATTTATTAGAAGATAATAAAACATATTGAACTTTTTATTAAGTGAGATGATCAAACTTATCACAATCAAGAAAAGAAAGCATGAAACAACTAATAGAACAGAATGCACAAAAATGAACAAAATAATTCACAAAAAGAACACTTGAATTGTGAAGCGCCTAGAGATAATCGGCGACTATGATTGGTGCTATACAAATAAAGTTTGATTGATTGATTGAATTTAACAAAATAACTGAAATAACATCAGCAAAAAATCATCATAATCCACAAAATTAACAAAAACGAATGAAAATAAACAAAACAAACACCCAACAACAATCTGCGACCCCCAAAAAGTCTCAATGAAACCATTTTGTATCCAGAGATGCATGAAAGACAATGACTGTCTCTTCTTCCAGATCTAATCACATATCAAACATGAACTTAATGGAATTTTTAAAAACCCAGATCCATAACCATACAGTTTTATTGTGTCCAGCCTTGGTGCAGAACAGATGGAAAAAGCAACAGCCGGAGAATGAAAAGATGTCTGTGTAAAGGTCTGAGTGGAATTAACTTGATTGGAAAAAAATGGAGACTTTTCAGCTTGAGTGATAAACTAGCAAGTTAGCTTCTTGTGCATATGGGCTCAAACTGATTATAAGTTCAGACACTGTCAGTCTTACCAGATGCACAATAATTAAAGTAGCTGTATGATATTTTGTCCTCTGTGCCATTTATAATTAAAAACACCAAATGCACAATAATTTTTTTTATTGTGCAACATTTAGTATCAGTGGTTATAATCAGTGTAGACCTGCCTTTCCCTCATTTTATCTTAATTTTTGATCATTTTATCAATAATGTATTCATTTTCTTGAATATTTTGTGCATTTCTGTTCACTTTTTGTATTGTTTTGCTAAGTTATTGGTTTATTGGTAGTTGTATGACCTTTTAATACTTTGTGCTGTGTACAAACAATAATGCCAAATGTGCAGTAATTTTATCACAGTGCAACATTTAGTATCAGTCTACATCTGCCTTTCCTTCATTTTATCTTCATTTTTGTTCATTATATGGATATTGTGTTCATTTTCTTGATAATTGTGTTCACTTTTCATCATTTTCTTGATTATTTTGTGAATTTCCGATCACTTTTTATTTTGTCCAGTTACTGTTCATTCTTGATTATTTAGTTAATTTCTTCTACATTTCTGTTGATTTAGCGTGTTATTCTGTTCATGTTGTGACTGTATTGTTCATTGTCTTGATTACTTTGTTGTTGTTTATTCATTTTGTGACTATATGGCATATTTTTCAGATTAGTCAAATTATTTATCATCCATTTAAGGGATTGTTCTGTTTAGTTCTTCATTACTTCTGTTGATTCTGTGCTTATTTTGTTCATCATCATTCAACAGTTAATCAAAAGGAAGAACATAACTTCAACATTCACTTGCATATGTTATTATCTTGTACATTTTAGTGCTAAACAGACACAACTGCTATATAATATGGATTTTTTTAGTGTGGAGACAACAAAAAAATCTACCAAACCTCTTCCATTATGACTTTTCTACAATAATTCTAGAATAACTTTAAGCCTATGGTGCCATACCTCACCATTTTCCATTTAGCAACAGCAGACACTGCTCCTCACACAAAAAGGAAGATTGCCCTCCCCATTGACTCAAAGCTGCATATATGATTAGTAGCTACCTATAAAGCCATCTCCATCCACTGTTAGAGTCTACAAGTCATCATAAGCTGGATGTCTGAGCAGTGTGACCACATGATGTCCAACACAGATGGTGGATGTAATGTGGGGTGAATGATACAGCACATGGAGGCGCAGAAACAGCAGCCAAGGCGCTTCCAGTGGGGTGTTCTCGATTCTTCTCCACAGAAATAAACATTTAATTCATCATCAACAACAAACACAATGTTGCTTCCTGTGTTCGAGGTCTTATGGGACAATGGACGGGCTGTTTCATCTTTAGGCCTGGCTGTGATTTCAGCTTCCATGTCGCTACACACGACACCCATGAAGTTAAAGATTGAGGTTCAAGCTTCACCTCATTAGCTTTATAAGTGAATTAAAATCTCGCGGTGTTCGTACAACAACGTGATTTTACTTGTTATTATGTATCATTAATTGCACAGTCGAGTTAGATTCGACATACCGACTAAAAAGCCGGAATAAGGAGAAATCGTTGTCTGTTAGTGTTCAAATATACAGAGAACGTTTACCTGAGCAGTTATAAATAAAAACTGACATTCAGAGTGGTAAATGTCGTGTTTAGACTTTACTTACAGCCAGTTTCCCGAGCACCGGATCGAAGTTCATCTTGGGAACTTCGAGATGTGAGACAATTCCAGACTTGGACTTCGTCTTAAAAACCAGTCAAAGTTCTCCGACAAAACACAACTACAGCCAAAAAAGAACCAGCCACGGGAGTCCAGGAGTGAAGCTATCCGTCATCCGGCGTCTTTCATGCGTTTTGTCGTGTCGCTGATACAACTTCACAACTTTTTCTGGGAACAGAGACACGGTCTGAGCAGTAGGGAGGACTTTTTTTTTTGCCCCCGAGAAGTGATAATTACGTCATAAGTAGAGAACCAATCAGAGCGCTCCTCGAGGATAACACTGGTTATAAACTCTGTATAACCCAGTACTGTACATAATTAAACAATTTTGTTTTTGTAGTGGTATATTCAGTGCTGTGATAAATATGCAGCACAGCAATGATATGCACTGAAGCTATTTTATTCCTAAGTGGCGTCCTGTTCAAGTCTAAATTCACTCATTGGTAACCCTCACTTTAACCAGGCTATGTAATATGTAACTAACGAGTAATAACTAACTAATGTGCAACAAGTAAAGGTTCTCAACTGCTTGGGTTCTGCTGGATGACGCCGTGTTGGGGTGTAATGCTTGTTTCTAAAGCCATGTGTCTGACATTGTGACACACATACTGCAATGATCATCAACCCATATTATCAAAGTCAAACCAGTCACATTCTTCTTATTATAGTTATTATAGAAGATTAATCATTACATTCAACACCAGGATACAAAGTAATAATAGAAAAAACAAAATTAAAAAAATCAACAAAATAAAAATAATTATAATAGGCATAGTTCACAACCTGTCTGGACCCAAATTGAGAATCTCTGGAATAAAATAGTTTTGAGATTTCCATAAAGCCTGTGTTGTAAAATAAAAGCTTTGAAAATATGAACTGTCAGTTCTGAGGAACAACAAAATTACCTCCTGGAAAACCGAGCTGTTTTTTTTTTATTATTATTTTGACCAGAATTGGGTAGTACTCGAGCCTAGAATACTTTTTACTATTACTCAGTTACATTTCATCAGTGAGTAGAAGTAAAAAAGTTTGAAATGATAAAATAACACTGGGTTACAAAAAAATATTTTTGTGAGGTGTCTAACAGTTTTAAACTGATTTAGAACATTTTTGCAGTACTGAAAATGGCATCCATTTTTTTGAATGAATGAATGAATGAATTCATTCATTCATTCATTTTTTTTGTATCAGGTCAGAATTTTGTGCTGAGTGTGTTTATTTGTGGAAATACTGTGTAATATAACATGTTACTGTATGTATGAGTCCTGTTTTCATCATCCAGTCTGGTACAGTATATGTATGGTTCATTTTGCAGAGTCTAGGAAGCACACCCCCACCAAAAGCCCAGGTGAAAAAGTTTGACCTGATTGAACAACACCAATGTGATTTTTGGATTCAGCACATCAAAATTGTCTTAAATCAGCTCAAAAAGCTTACACACTGAATTTGGTCTAGGCCAGTCAATTTAACTAAAAATTGAACAAGACATTCAACTAAATGAATTTTAAAAATGAATAAACTAAGCAACAAAATGAGAAATTTACAAAAATGATCACAAAACCGAAAAAAAAACAAAAAAAAATGACCAGAAAGAGAACACAATTACAAATGAGCATAATATTACCAAAATAATTAAAAAAGAAAAACTGAACAAAATAGAAAAGTAGATTATAAAATAAAATATAAAAAGCCTAAATGAACCAAATAATAAACAAAGTAAGCAAAAATGAAAAAAAATGATCAAGTAAATTAACACAAATTAATACTATTAAGAAATTTAGCAAAAAAAATCAACAAAATGAGCAAAATAATCACATAAGTGAACTAAAATAACTGAAAAAGATAAGCAAGAACAGTGATCAAAATTTTTATTTTAAATTAAAAAATAATCAAGCAACCCATAAACTGAACAAAAATCAACAAAATAAGCAACAAAATAAACAAAAATGATCAACATAATCAAAAAAATGAATAAAAATGACCAAAATACCTGTGATTATTATGATATAATAAATTCCACATTATGACTTAACTCACTACTTGACAGGTTTTGTATGAGATACAGTACTTTTTTACTCTTACTCAACTTTTGTTTATGAGTACTTCTACTTCTGCTTGGGTCATAATTATAAAGTAACAATAACTTTACGTGAGTACTGTTTCTATTTACTCTGCACACCTCTGCTTATGACATTAGGGATTGCACCAATCATAGTCCGGTCCCCATGAGTCAGAAGATTATCCCCCAAAAATCATCTCCACTCCCAAATTTTGGCTTTTTTTAAATGACCGTGAAAAATACATTTATGTGTTTGTACAGTAGCTTTGTGTCAAAATTTTGTCCCAGGTTACATTTGGAATGACATGCTGTTCAATGAATCAGAATGTTTTCTGATGAGAAGTGGGAGGATCTAACAATTCAATTCAATTCAGTTCAATCTTTATTCATCTGCTACGTAAATGTGCAATAAGAGGGTTTTTTTCTATCTATCTATCTATCTATCTATCTATCTATCTATTTATATAGCGCCAATCATAATCGCCAATTATCTCTAGGCGCTTCACAATTCGAGGCCAAGACCTCATAACTATACGGAGAGCAAACCCAACAGAACCACCGAGAGCAAGACAAAGGCAACGGGGGGAGGAAAAACTTCTTTTAACAGAAGAGAAAAACCTCCAGCAGAACCAATGGCTCAGGGTAGGCAGCCATCTGCCTCGACACATCACTATGAAGTCAGAGCATGTGAGACAGAAAGCTTAAATCAACCATTTACCCTTACAGAACTCAGAATACACCAATTATACAGCTATAAATGTAAGTGCTTAGATATGGGACCTTTAATTAATACTTTAAAACAATCTGCCCAGTGATAGTGTGTCACTTCAATGACACTTTTTGAGTAACCGGTAGCTGTATATTTTTCAGCATGGCTGGGTCTGTGAGTGTTTTTCATCACACTGAAGAAGTGCTTTCATTTACTGGTTTATTTTAACACAGAAAAAGCAGAACTACTGCAACTACTACACACAGGGTTTTGCACTTGGAAACAAACATCCTCTTAAGTGGTTCCAGCGACAAAATCTTATCTAAAGTAATTCTGTTGTGTAAAATCCTCTCGTCTCAAGAGGAGAAATAGGAAAATGTTTGGGCAAGTCATGCACTAGACCGTCCTGGAGTAATTTCCAAAACTAACAAACAAAAAAATAAACAGTCAACTAGAGCTACACAAATAAACGCAGATGTGTCTTTCACTCAGACTGTGATGAAACCATGATTGGACAATTTCTGCATATATGCACAGATTCATGTGTATGGTTTTTTTTTTTCATGTTTCACTTCTGAGGCTGACAGACAGAAGACAGCATGTTGGGAAATGTCACAGTAAATGTCGGGTTGAATGATCCTTTGACTAAAAGCATGACAGTGACATTACAGAGGCTGCAGATGCACATGGAAATAATAACCAGGGTTTCAGTGGGTTGGGCAAAAAGAGCCTAATGGAAGAGGTGGAAAAAGAACACACTTCATGTACACCTCCACAGATGCAGCTTCTTTACCAAAGTGGAAGTGTAATAGGACAGGCTTGGACATGTAAAGTAAAAGAAGTAAAAGTAGCTTGTTGTCTTATGTCTTGATTTGTTTTTACTTCGTTCAATTTTGCATTATTTTCTTTAACTCTTGATGAGTAAGCGCTAATTGTACCCCATTGTGGTTTCTCTTCATAAGGCATCAGACGCTGGGTATATTAGTGGACAGAGCAACTGTGATGTCACCCGTTGGTTTCTGAACAGCTACATAAATGCCACGTGGGCTGTGACTTCCTGGTTGCCACTTTGGAGCCAGGAATATAATAATTGGACAAAAGGGCAGAGCTGCAGACGCTAATTATGAATTAGTAAACTTACACAAGTTACATTTAGTTACAACTTAATGAGTAGCAGTGAAAAAGGTTGTAGTTTAAAAAAGTTGCAAAAAATAAATTCAAATAAAAAAATTAATTTAGGTTCAATGTATTGTTACATAATCAAGTAAAATATGTAAATCAATAAACTAAGCAACAAAATGAGCAAATGTTACAAACATAATTTAAAAAATGAACTAAATCAGTAACAAAATGAACCAAATAATCAACAAAATGAATAAAAAATGAACAAAATTATGAAATATGCAACAAAATGAACAAAATAATCAACAAAATGAACAATAATAATCAACAAATTGAATAAACAATTAACAAAATTACTAAATAAGTAACAGAATGAACAAAATAAGCCACAAAATGAACAAAATGATCAACAAAATGAATAAATAAATGAACAGTGTCACCAAATAAGCAACAAAATACACAAAATAATAAAAATGGACATTTACAAAAAATTTGAAGAAAATAGTCAAAGAAATTATCAAATTAATGGAATAAGTACAAATGAGCAAACTAAGCAAAAAGTTGAATACAACACAAATCAGTAATATAACTGAGAAATTGAACAAAACACAACAACAGGATGAGCAAAAATGATCAAAATAATCAAGTAAGTTAACAAAAATGAAGAAAATAAAACTGAACAAAAACTAACAAAAATGAGCCATAAAATGAACAAAATAATAAATGAAATAAATAAAAATGACCAAAATATCTTTTTGAATGCAATATATTCAAGAGGCGACCTGGTTGATCCTTCCAGTAGCATACACACGGCCAGTACTGTGAAACTGCAAATTGCTCATTATATCAGTTATGGTTCTGTTTTGTAATAAATTCCACATTATGAAGTTATCCGCTTTTTGAGTAGTTTTTATGAGATCCTCTTTTACTTTTACTCAAGTACTTATGTTTATGTGCACTTGTATTTCTATTTGAGTTGTTAGAATTATAAAGTAACAGTACTTTTCCTTGTTCATTCTGTGTAATTTACCCACAGCTGGTTATGGGATGTATCACAGCCACAGGTGCACTTTCATTTTGTTACATCTTACATGTTGCTTTCATTGTGTAACTTTTCTTTTACAGAAAGTTGTTTCGTGACATCATTTTCCTCTTGTTACATGTTTTATGTTTTTTTTTGCCTATTTTACATTGTTTACTTCTTGTTACACATTTGTCTTTTAACTTGTTTTCATGTTACCATGTGTTTCACACCTTTGCCTTCTTGTTACATCTTATTACATTTATTTATTGTTCTTTTTGCCTGTTTACACTTTTCTCTTGTGACATTTGTCATCTGTAAGATACACCAGTGATTCTCAGCTGGTGGTTTGGGACCCAAAAATGAGTCACAGAGTGGATATTTTATTCATTTTTGTAGCTATTTTATTCATTTTCTGTTCATTTTTGGCACATTTCTAGTATGTCGTTTTTTCATTCGTTCACATTGCTGTGTTTGTCTTGTGGGCATTTTATTCATTTTAATGGTTATTCTGTAAAATTTTGTTAATTTTTGAGTAAATTTTGTAGATGATTTTGTATATTCTTATGTTGAACGTTGAATGAATGCAGTGATGAGAATCTGTGCATGTCTTGTTCAAAATTGATGTTTGGGGAGACATGCAGTGATGTAAAATATAAAAATCAATAACGAACAGCGGTGGATAGTACTCAAGTACATTTACTCCTTTACATGTACTTGAGACAATTTTTCAAAATATGTACTTCTGAGAGTAGTTGTTTTGCATAATTTATTTATTTTATTTGTAACCTTTATTTAACCAGAAAAAGGCTCATTGAGATTAAAAATCTCTTTTTCAAGAGTGTCCTGACCAAGACAGCAGCAGCAGCATAATACGTTTTAATCTTACTCAGGTACATTTGTTATGAAAAAAAAAAAGTACTTCTACTTGGCTACATTTGGTGACAAATTTATGAGTTGGAGAAAAAAGGTTGAAATAAACAAAAAAATACCTTCTAGATTTGAGAATTAACAAAATAATTAAGTAAATTAACAAAATTATTAAACTCTGCAACAAAATGAGCATACATTTACAACCCTGATCGCCAAAATGAACAAAACCACAACAAAATCACCAAAAACTAACCAAAATTACAAAATGAGCAAAAAAAAAAAATCAGGAAAATAATCAAGACAATTAACAGCAACTGAAGAAAATATTCAAGTAAACTGTAAAATATGAAACAGAACAAGCACCACTGAACAAAACAATCAATAAAATGAGCAGAAATTAAGAAAATAGTCAAATAAGTTAACAAAAGTGAACAATATAATCAAAAGTGGAATAAAACAAAAGTGGAATAAAAGCAAAACAAGCAAAAAAAATGAGCAAAAATCATCAAAATAATCAATTTAAAAATGAACAACAACAACTGAACAAAAAAGGAAATACGTAACAAAATTAACAAAGATAATGACCAAAATACCAGTTTGAACTCAGTATAGTATGCTGTAATAATTTCTGCATTATGAAGCTATTCAGTACTTGACTAGTTTTGTATGGAATACTTTGTGTCCACACGCAGTGGCTCAGAGCTCTTGATTTTTCAGCAGTTTATTTGTTTTTCTCTGTGTTTTCAATCTGCTTACACAAAAAACCTGGTATGAGCGTTTGCATTATTAATATATTGTATTTCTATACTTTGTGCTTCTGAACCGGGAGTTACAGATGAAGTTTTATTGTATTCTGTTGGTACAATGACAATAAAGCCTCTTATGTCTTATATCTTTAATACTCTTAGTCAAGTACTGGCGTGTATGAGTACTTCTACTTCTACATGACTCATTTGAATTATAAAGTAACACTACCTTTACTTGAGTACTACTTCAGCTTATTCTACACACCTCTGAAGACAAGCCTGTTTTAGGAGCGAATAAAAGGGGAAACAAATATTTGAGTGAAGTCCAGCTACCTCAAACTCAACAGAAGAACCAGAGTGTCTGTGTGGGCTACTGATGTGAGTGAACACAGCTGTCACATGCGTTTATTCACATTAAACTGCTGAATGTAACCGTGTGACTCTGACTATCAGCCTGAAAGTAGGAACAAGACAGAGAAGTGAATGTGTGTTTCTCAAATGATGGGTGGGTTGTGGACTTGTTCTGAGTGGATTGTAAAATGTGAGATAAAAAGAAAACTCGAAGAAATCTGTTTGTCTTTATCTGATGTTGATCTGTTATTGATATGTGCAGTCTCTGTTGCTACTGTAACAAACATTTCACTGGAAGTTGGTTTATGGTTATTTTGACATCTTTGGGCTGATCCCTTTACTGGTCTGCTTCCATCTCTGTATCATCTCTCACACCAACTAGCTGCATGTCCTCTTTCAACACGTCCATGACTCTCCTCTTTGGTCTTTCTACTTTGCCTCCTGCCTGTCAGCTCCATCTTTAGGGTCCTTCCACCAAGATATTCATGACCTTCCTTCCTCTCTATCTTTTGTCTCCAAAATGCCCAACCTGAGTTGCCCCTGGAACTCGTTCCTAATCCCGGCCATCCTCCATCCTCATCACTTTCAAAGAGAATTTCAGATCCTCAACATTTTCTTCTTCTGCCACATCCTGCTGTGCCTCATGCCTTTATATCAATCCACTTTAGTTTTTGTTTTGAGTTATTTTGATTATATTCTTGATTATGTTCTTAATTTGACTTACTTACTTATTATTTCTTCCTAACATTTTACATTTTAATTTATTCTCTGGAGTATTTTTCATGAACAGTATTTTTGCTCATTTTATATCATTGTCTGACTTATCTTGTTCTTTTTTGCCACTTTTGTTCATATTTGTTACTTTTGTTTTAGTGCAGTATATCTGTCTTTTTTATTAATTCTCTGGATTATTTTGATATTCTTTTTGTTAATTTTTGTTGAGTTTTATATTAAGATTTTCTTCTTCTGGGATGTTCATTTGTTTACATTGTCTGGATTCATTTTTTTTGTTGTTTAAAAAATATTTTGAAATATTTTTGTTTGTCCATTTTTTTCATTATTTTGTATATTTAAAAAATTTCAGTCACAAAACAAAAAAACATTTTTGTTCACTTATGATTTATTTTTGTTAGTTTTGTTTGTCATTTTTGAGGTTTGTTTATTGTCTCCGATTGTTTTGTTCATTTATTGTTCATTTTTATTTATTGTACTTACCAAATTTTTATTTATTGTCTGTATCATTTTGCCGTATTTTAAATTAATTTTGTTAATTTTTTTATTTGTGTTCTATGTCTCAATAATTTTGTTAATTTTTTCTGATAACTTTGGTTCATTTTAAGCATTATGTTGTTATTATTTTGATTTATTTATGTAATATTTTGATCATTTTTATTTATTTTTTGTTAGTTTTGTTTGTTAATTTTTAATTTTCACTCGCTGATTATTTTCTTTGTTTTACAATTATTTTGACTTGTTTTCTGGAATTGTATTAATTCCTCCATACATTTAGTTAATTTGGTCAATTAATGTGTTTGATTTTAAATCATATTTGTCTTTTATTTATTTTACACATTTTAAAAATATTTTTATCAATCAATATTTGTATAGCGCCAATCATCTCTAGGCGCCTCACAATTCAAGGCTGAAATCTCATCAATCAATCAAATTTCCTCCTGCCGGATCCGCTGCGACTAGACAATGCGCGC
>JAQQAE010017478.1:0-11459 GCA_029823295.1 Pseudamia nigra
TGACACAAAATGGTAATCCACTCCTTCTTCCTCATGGTGTCTCTTCTCACGTGTCGTGTCTGAAAGAGAACAGGGTGGTGGTGTCAGATACCAGGTGGTGCTTCTGGAGGAGATCCAGACAGAACGTTACATCCACCTGAATGTCAACGTGTCCCAAAAAATCCCCACCTCACTTCACAGCAGGGGTTGGTAACGTTTCCCATCGAAGGAGCCGTTATAGTGTTCACTTCTAGAATAGAATTGATTTCATTATGGTGTTCATTTATTTGGTTATTTTTGTTCATTTTTTTATTTGGCAGACTTTTGTTCATTTTGTCTCTCATTTTATTCATTTTTATTTTTCATTTTGTTGGATTATTTTATTCGCTACTTGGAATTTCTTCTTTTTTTTTTGTTTAGATTTTAGGCAAAAATTTTGTACTTTGCCTTTAAATGTGAGCAATCCAGAATATATTATTTTTTTGTGCAGTTCTGTTAATTTTGCGAATTTTCATTAATTTGCCTGGTAACTTTGTGGCTTTTTTTGTTCATTTACTCAACTGTTTTGTTTTCATTTTCATTCAGGTGATTTATTACTTTAGTCATTTGCTTAAATGTTTGTTCATTTTATGGATTATTTTGTTCCGTTTTCTCTTAATCTTGTTCATTTTCTGCTCATTTTTGCTCATATTCTTCTTTTTGTTCATTTACTTACGTAACTAGTTTGTTCAAATTAGTTGATTTTATTGATCTTTTTCCCCAGTTTTTATCATTTTCTTTTTACTTTTTTAATTATATTTTAATATTTGTTCATTACTTCATTCATTTTGTTGATTTATTATTTACTTTAATTTACTTTACTGCTTTAGATGAAATGCAGCCTTTTTTGTCTGTAAAAATCCTGCTTTACACAAGTAATGGCACTTTCACAGTTCATTCTTGGGTCAAAATAGTTATTTAATTTTTTTTTAGTGACTTTTAAGGCCTTACTTGGTAAAGGTTTAACATTTTAATATTTTTTCTGGATCTGTGGATGCCCTGTTTACAGTGTGCAGTTGTTTACTGCACAGTGATGGAACCTGGTAGAAGAGAGGAAGCAGCTGTGTGGTTTTTAAAAACTGTGTCAAGCAGCTGCAGCATCAGGAACATTATCATGTCACCCACAAACTAAATACAGTGCATCCAAAAAACATTCATAGCGCTTCACTTTTTAAACAACTTTTTTATGTTACAGCCTTGTTCCAAAATTTATTAAATTCATATTTTTCCCCTCAAAATTCTACACACAACACCTCATAATGACAATGTGAAAAAGTTTTTTTTTTTTATTGTTGCAAATTAATTAAAAATAAAAAACCTGATAAATCACCTGTACATATGTATTCATAGCCTCTTCTGTGAAGCTCAGAATTGTTTCCACTGATCATCCTTGAGATGCTTCAGCAGCTTCATTGGATCCACGTGGAAAATTCAGTTGACTGGACATGATTTGGAAACTCATTTGTTGTGTGTAGAATTTTGAGGGGAAAAAAATGAATTGATCCATTTTGGAATAAAGCTGTAACATAAAACATTGTGGAAAAAGTGAAGCTCTATGAATACTTTTTGGATGCACTGTAACGCGCTTTCATGCACAAACTCACTTCCTCCAGACTCAAACAAATCCACATACAGTACTTTTTTTTCCACATTTCTCTTCACCTTTGCTCAACACATACTCTGAACACGTCATCTTGCTCCGTCCTACCTGGTATCAGCTCCTCAGGCTGCCGGCGGGGACACATTTTGGGATCTTTATTCCTAACTGTGCACTGTTGACCATGTCCATCTCTATTTGAACACAGTGCAGCATCTTATGTTAGCCAGGAAATCCAACCTAGCACTAAAGTGGCCAGTGAGTGCTGTGACCTTTAATTGGCAGCCCACCTTGTCAAAATGGTCACCAAGTTGGATTTTTATGTTGCTGCTACGACATCACCCCTGGAGTCACTTTTCCAAATTTGGTCTCGTCATCTAACAAGCCATTTTTGAACAGAAATTTTTTCAAGTGTGTAGAACTGCAAAAATTTCACGAACCCCATATGTCCCACGTGACATATGATAAACATTTTAGCTGGCAACACATTAAAATCTATTGTTTCAGTCCGTTTTGTTGATTTTTTTTGTTCATTACAATTTAATTGGTTCATCTATCTTGTTTTATGTTCATTTTCACTCAGTGACTTTGTCATTTGTGTGAACTTTTGTTCATTTTGTGGATTATTTTGTTCCATTTTCTCTAAATCTTGCTCATTTTTGTCAATGTATTTGACTATTTTGCTTAACTTTGTTGATTTTTTAAAATTCAGTTTTGTCTTACTTCTTAGTCATTGATTCCTTTTTGTTAATTTAAAACTTGGTCCATTTTTGCTAATTTTTTTAATGTATTTTGACGATTTTATTGATTACATTCAGTTAGGTTTTTTTTTTTTCATTCTTAATTTTTGGGATTATTTTTCAGACGCTTGTCATGTCTGTTCATTTTATTAATTTTGTGGATCAATTTAGGATGAATTTAGTCTTTTTGCAATATTTATTCATTTCCTTTTTTGTTTCTTGACTATTTTGTTCACAAGTTCACACATATTACAAAAATCATTTGTGTGAACCCCTGCTCACTTTGTGAATTATTTTTGCTCAGTTTTCTCCAAAACTCGCTCATTTTGGTTAATGCATTTGACTATTTTGTTCAATTTCGTTGATCCTATAATTTTTTTCAGTTTTCATCACCTTCTCGATTATTTTGCTGGTTTTTTTTTCAGCTTTACATCAATTAATTAGTTCATCATTTGATGCACTTTTGTTGATTTAGTGCTTATTTTGGTTCATTTTGATTCACAGTCACTGTGCCCACGTTGCTGCTTCTATCACCTTGAACACCTGAACAGCACTGCAGCGGTGAAAGCAGAGGATTATGGGCGACCCCCCGACCCCCCCACCCACAGATCACTCCAGCAGGAAGCGGTGAAGCCCAGCTGCTCGGGGGGAAACGGTCGAGGCCCATGTTCTTTGTGCGAGCGCAGGAGTGTCATCACCTGCCCCGCGTCGCTCTTTCATCTCCCTCCTGGTTGAATATCGCCAAACAAATCACGGCAGAGACACATCAAAGTCAGGAGGGAACGTCGGGGTGAGGAGGGAGGGGGTCGAGGGGGGGGTGCATTTATTTTCCAACCACAACAGTACATACAGCTGCAAATTCATCTGCAGCGAGGCTGAGGACAGCTTCCGTTTCCTGAGCTTGTGTACATACTGGCTTCATGTTGGCGTGGATCCACCGTCATTAACACACCGAGGACAATATAGTTACATCACTTATGGACAATGTACACCGTCATATGTGCTTCTTACAATAATATTCAAAACTAGTACATTTTGCATATTAAGCTGGAAAAGCTCAAAAAATATTCACATATACATGAGTTAAGATGAAGCAGCACCAGAATATTGCAGATGTTCTTAAGACTTTCGGCGGTTAGAACCTACGTATATGCAGTAATATGTACAATATACAGGTACTCGGTTTTATTGCTGGTCATAAGGTTATTGAAATGTATAATCTGGGCTCAGCCAATGTGCTTAAACTAAATTTAAGGGTTACAAAAAGTTAAGAGACAAAGCTGGGAGAATAACACGTGAAACAGTGCAGATGTGAGGGAAAAGATCAATTAAAGGCTGATTTCATGCAGTTTTTTTTGGTGATAGTGTTTTATGGTGTTGATTAAGAGCAGAATTTATTTTTCTCATTAATCCAAACATAATGAACATATTAAAATCAGAGATCAAGGCTACAGATGCATTTTTGATATCTGATCCCTCGATTTTCCACTTGTTGCATCATTTACTGCATATTTTAGTTCCATAATTTTGACCATGTGACCATTTTTTTGGCATTTTCATTTGGTTGCGTCCACATCCTGCGTCATCTTTTACATTAACTTTTGCCTTGTTGCTTCTTTTGTTTTATTTTCCTTCTGTTGCACTTTTTGCATCAGTTTCATCTCGTCTTTTTGCATTTTTCATTGCATTTTCATCTTTTTGCGTCTTGCGTCATTTTCATCTCGATGCATCTTTTACATAATTTTCATCTTTTTGCTACTTTTACAGGGTCTTCCTGTTTCTTTTACATCATATTTCTCATGCGGCATAGTTCACATAATTTGTTTTGTCTTGTGTCATTTTCCTCTTTTACATCATTTTCCTCTTGAATTTTTTACATACAGTAAACTTGGTTTTTGCATCTTTTTGTCAATTTTATCTTGCTCGTCTTATTTTTGTTGCATCTTTTGTGATTTTTGTCTCGTCTCCCTTTACATGATTTTGGTCTTGTTGCATGTTTTGCATAATTGTTTTGGCATTTTATTTTCACCATGTTATGTCTTATGTCATTTCCATCTTGTTGCATCTTCATTTTTGTCTTATTCCATCTTTCTAGTGATTGTGTCTTATGTCATTTTTGTCTTAAGTCATTTACATCCTGTTACATGTTTTACATTATTTTCACCTTGTAACTACTTTGTCATTTTCATCTTGCATCTTTCAGTGTTTTACCACTAGGTGTTTTTATGTTCACAGAATTTTCGTCTCGCTGGATCTTTTATATCATTTTTGTCTGGTTACATCTTTTACAAATTTTCGTCCTGTTGTATCTTTTATATTGTCGTCTTCTTAGATCATTTACACTTTATTCTCATTACAGGTGTCTTTTTCTTATTTTCATCTTATTACAACTTTTCCATCATCCATCAACATACTCTTCTCTTTTCATGAAATTTTAATTGGGTTACATCTTTCTAAGAACCTTCATACTCTAAATTAAAGACAGTTTTCTATTTATCCTGGTCACCGTCTTCATCCACTGGTTTGTACATGTTTTCTCACAACTTTTTGCTCATATTGGCCAGTTCTCATCCAAATCCTGAACCGTTTCAAATGTTTTGTCTCCATGTTGCACTGAAGTACCAATGTCTAGTTGTGTTTGAATGCGAAAGGTGAACACAAAATAAAACAGAAAGCAAATCACAACATAGGAAAACAAAATGCATACATACATACATACATATATATATATTTTTTTTAAAGTGTCCAAATGAAAGATCCTGAAAAAATGAGATGCCACGGGTGGATTTGTTGCTCTCTCTCTCTTTCACACTTTTCTCCAATGTGACTTCATGAGCATCATCATCCTCAGTGTCTTTGGTCCGTGTGCACAATGTCATGATGGAATGTCAAAATGATACAGAACAAGTAACGAATACAAACAAAACGAAAACAAACAGGTGGTGCTGCTGCTATGGTGATGAGGACAAATCCATGGTCGTGTGTGGGAGGGTATACAGCGGCCATAAATTAACTGAAAAACAATGACAAACAATAAGGGAACAAATTAAATGAACAGACAACAACTTATGGAAATAATGAATCACAAGGATCTTGATTTTTCCGAGAAGAGATTAGTGGAAATTGACGAGCTTGTGTTAGTGAAGAGTCATTACGATCATAGACATATAGTGGTACTTGAAAGTTTGTGAACCCCTTGGAACTTTCTACAAACCCCAATTCTAGTGAAGTTGACACGTTGTGTAAAATGTAACTAAAACAGAATACAATGATTTGCATATCTGAGTCCACCTATATTCAACTGAATACACTGCAAAGACAAGAAAGTTAATGTTCAAACAGGAAAAACTGCAAATATTCACTCATTTTGAATTTGATGCCTGCAAAGTGTTCCGAAAGAGCTGGGACAGGGGCAACAAAAGACTGGGAGAGTTGAGGAATGCTCAAAAAAACACCTGTGTGGGACATTCCACAGGTGAACAGATTCATTGGAAACAGGTGAGTGTCATGATTGGGTGTAAAAAAACCATCCCTGAAAGGCTCAGTTGTTCACAAGCAACGATGGGACGAGGTTCACAACAACTGTGAGCAAACAGTGCAACAGTTTTAGAACAATGTTTCTTCAATGTATAATTGCAATAGGCTGGGGATTTCATCATCTACAGTCCAGAATATCATCAAAAGAGAAACTTCTGCAAGGAAGCGGCAAGTTTGAAAACGAACACTGAATGCCTGCAACTTCAATCCCTCAGGTGGCACTGCATTAAAAACCAACATCATTCTGTACAGGATATTACCACGTGGGCTCAGGAACACTTCAGAAAACTATTGTCAGTAATGCAGTTCATCTCTACATCTACAAGTACAAGTTTTGCAAATCACTGTATTCTGTTGTTATTTACATTTCACACAATGTCCTAACTTGATTGGATTTGGAGTTTGTATATTTCTGCACAAATATGACCAAAACTTCACACAAGTCTTGAGAATAGATGAAGAGAACCCGATAAAACAAGCAAAACAAAAATATTTGTTTGATTTTTGTTCTCTAGATAAGCTTCCATAAATCTTAAATAAATGATTTCCTATTCAAATGTCTGACTACTCCACGCTGACATATGGGTTACATCTATCTCACTGCCACAAAATGGAAGCTCCGCTCCCCACAGCAGCAGTTTACAATAGCATCCACAAGATGGAGCCACACGCCGTCACATGAGCTTTGACTTACTTTAAGGCTGAACGTCAACATAAAACTCCTTTCATTCATAAAACTGTATTGTCTGAGGTCTGACCTACTGTATGTTAAGGGATTATTTTCTACCCCCCCAAGCCGCTACTAGTACGGGTTTTAAAAATTAATGTGCATTGACTTAAAGTTTTGAGATAATTCAGAAGCACAGTTCATCTTTTTTTGCCTGCGATCCTTCATTTCAAAGCATATTTTGTTTACATGTAGCATTTAATTCACTAGTGATATGATGCTTTTATTCTGCGGCTATAGCTGTTAGAAATATACACATTTAGGTCGCCCTTGTGTTCACTTTTGTTGTTGCTACAAATGCCAATGTGAGTGCCATTTTATTTATTTAGTTTACCGCTATAGGTTTATATGTAATGACATTTTAGATTTTGTTACAGGTTAATTATAAATTGGCACAAAGATCGAAAATAAAAGTACAAAACTCAACAATTATGAGTAAATACCTTTTATTTTCAAACTTTATCATTCAAAATGTAATAAGATACAGATTATTGTCAGAGGTGGGTAGTACTCAAGTACATGCTCTTGAGAGTAGTAGTTTTTTTCAGAATACTTCTCACTCTTAGCTACATTTGTGATTAATAATGTACTTCTCAGTTACCTTTTGCTCCACCCCAATGAGTAGGATAAAAAAAAAAAAAGAATGAAATAAAAAAGAACAAAATCATCAATTAAAAAACTGAGCAAAATAATCAAGCAAAATAGCAAAATGAATAAATTATGCAACAAATTAAGCAATAATGTACAGAAATAATCATGAAATACAACAAAATGAACAAAAACAAATGGAAAAAAGGAGCCAAAAGGCGCAAAAACAAAAAGAAAATCAGGAAATTAACAAAAATACATATAATCAATAAATTAAACAAAATAGGCAAAAATATGAGAATGAGGGATCAAAATGATTTATAAAGGTTTACAAAAATTGAACCAAAAAAGCAATAACATTGGTTACAAACAAAAAATGAATCAAGTAAAAAAATGCACAAAATAAGCAACAAAAATCACCACGATCACCAAAAATGCTCAAAATGAGCATGGAAATAAATGAAAATGACCCAAATACTCATTTGGTGTAAGAAACTCCATGTTATGCAGTTAGACACCACTAGTCCCTACTAATACTAGCTTTTTGTCACACACTTTTTTCATTCTTACTCAAGTACTTGTTTGTTTGAGTACTTCTACTTGATTCATTAAAATTATAAAGTAACAATAATTTTGCTTGAGCACCGTTTCTATTTACCCGCCTCTGGTTAATGTACCTAAAGGCGCCGTCTGTGATGTTGGCAGCCCATCGTCGGCTACATGCATAAGGACAGGTGATGTGTCAGTCAACACGGCTCACACCTGCGTAGCGGTAAGTGATGAGCGAGCATCTGTATCTCATCTAAGCACACGACGACGGAGGACAGACGGCCTTCATTTCACATTCCTTCTACATGTGCTACAGGTAAGAAAAGAACAGACATACTAGCTGGACAACTGTGAGGCTGTAAGCTGAGCTGACTGGAAGGTCGACTGCTTTATCATGACATGGGTCCGCCATGAACGATCAGCTACTAGTCATAGACCTTAAATGACCTACTTCTACACCAGATTACAGATTAGTAGCTGCATCGTAACTTCAATAGCATATCACGATACTGAGCGATATTGACAGTTAAGCTTTTGGTTTCGTTGTGCAGCACTCAATAAAACCATGCAACATCAAGTATTAATTCAAGCATTATTATAAGCTTATTGTTAAGATTCATCAGTTTGTGAAACCTTATCTTAAAATTAACCAACACTTAACGTTCCAAAATGTAAAAACATTAATAATCTGTAGTGCAATAAAGCGTATATAATCCCAAATCTGTGAGTTGAATCTTTCAAAGACAACTTTTTTAGTAGTATCTTTTGCATCTTAACTACTGCTTATTCAACCTCTGAACTTCCCTGTGTCCACATCACCTATTTATAAGCCGAGCTTTTGATTGTGTCCGTCTGTGGGTTTTCTGCCTCCTCCCTCCGTATCCTGAATAATTAGAGCGAAGCAAAGGAAAGAGTGAAAGGACAGGAAATGTTCAGCTCCGCCAGGACAAAAGGGGAGGAAGTTTCCTTAGTATGGGCCAGGGCTGAAATGTTTGTGTATTGGAGATAGGTTGACAACGTTGCATTTAATTAAAGGGCTCATTAAGTTGAAACTACGCCACAGGATTTAGCAGAACACGGAAACGTCGAAGACTTGGAACGAGGTTAGTGTGCAGCAACAAACGGGATGACAGAAGCAGAAGGGAAATTATTTCTGAGGCGCGGAATAAAAGAAGCAAATGGCAGCGTTGTTAAACCAACTTCCTGCTCGAAATAGTGCTGTGAAAAAGTATTTGCTTGGTAATTCCTTATTTATTGTATATCTGTGACATGCTTCAGATGAAAAACATTTTAATATTAGACAAAAATAAGTCGATTAAATACAAAATGCAGTTTTTAAATGATAGTTTCATTTATTGTGTAAAAAAAGCAATCCAACCCTACCTGGCCCTATGTAAAACGATTTGCCCCCTAAACTAACTGGTTGTGTCACCTTTGGTAGCTGTGGAGGAACTCTGGCCCACTCTTTGCTTAATACGGCCACATCGGAGGGTTTTTGAACACGAATGACCTGTTTAAGGTCATGCCACAAATCTCAGTCGGATTTACCTCGGGACTTTGACTAACCTAGTTCAAGCCTTAATTTTGTTTTTGATTTGAACAGTTCAGAGGTCCACTTAGTGGCGTGTTTCAGATCATTGTTCTGCTGCAGAACCCAAGAGTGCATGAGCTCGAGGTCATGAACTGATGACCAGACATTCTTCTTCAGGAGTTTCTTGTAAAGAGCAGAATTTGTGTTTGCATCAGTTACACCAAGCTGTCCAGGTCCAGAAGCAGGAAAGCAGCCCCTGACCATCACATACCACCACCGTGTGTGACCAATGGAATGAAGTCTGTTTATGAAATGTTGGTTTTACAGCAGAAGTCACGCTACAGGCACCATCCAAAAAGGTCTTCTTCAGTCCAGAGTATTTTCCCAAAGTCTGCGCGATCGTCAAGATGGTTTTTTTTGTCAAATGTGAGACGAGCCTCTGTTCTTTTTGATCAACAATGGTTTTCACCTTTGAACTCTCCGTGCATGCAGTTTTTGCGCAGTCTCTTTTGTATTGATGAATGATAAACACTGACCTAAACTGAGGTAGGTGTTGTCTGCAGTTCTTTAGATCTTTTACCCTGGTGAACTTTGTCAGACAGGTTCCGTTTAAGTGGATTTTTCACTAAGGTCTGGCAGCTCGGGGAATTCAGCGTGAAATTAAACTCCGCTTTCAAAAACATATGGCAATCACAGTTAATTCACAATTTAACAACATACTTTTTTACATAAGGGCAGTCAGGTTTGGATAGCTTTTTTTTAATTATTTAAAACCCCATTTTGTATTTACTTTGGTTATCTTTGTCTAATAATAATATTTGTTTAAAGAGCTGATACGTTTAAGTACAACAAATATTCACAAGATAAGAAATCAGGAAAGGGACAAATACTTTGTCACAGCACGGTAGATGTTATAGAGCTGACGGACTTACTTTTTCTTGTCCTTGTCTTTCTTGAGGGGCTGGGATAAGGAGAGCGTCTCAGCCGCCACCTTCTTCCTATTAAAGGCGTTCATCTCCTCCTCCAGGTCTCTCCGCTTCTCCTCCACCTTCCTCTTCTCCTCCTGGTGCATTCGCTTCAGCTGCTCAAACTTGTCGTGCAGCTGAGAGCGGGGACGGTGGCGGTGATGGACAGGCCGGTGATGGGTGAGGGGAAAAAAGCCAAAGAAGAGACACCAGATGTTACACCAGGAGGATGGCTGAGCTTTAGAAAAGTGCCTTTACGAAAGTACATGGAAGGTCTGGGTGCTACGTTACAGTATGTTTGTTGACATTAGCCAACTCTGTCACTAAGTTGTCAAAGGTCTTGTTCGACCACATCCATGATAACAGCTACAATACTCTGACTTCTACATAGAAGATGTATCAGGTCAGATATTCCCCAAAAGCAGCATCTAGTGTTGTAGCCAGTGTCTAAACAAGGGAACATGGCTACTGTATCGTCATCCACTGGTTTCAGGGCCACTATTTTAAAGCCTCGACTTTGTTATCTTGGCAGTCATCTTTTTTTTTTCCCCTTTTCCTTTTTTTTTTGTGAGGTATGTTTGAAAAAAGTGTAGAGGTGCTGGTGAAGCATGAGGACTGGGAGGTGAGGCTTGGCAAGCTTAAAAAAAACAAAACACTTTGCCCCTTGAGGAGTCTACGGGGATAAGTGAGTAATTACTCAAAGGATTTAATATAGTCAAATTATGCTAAAAGGCTAAGTATTCTAATCAAGTAATGGTAAACTTTATGAAGCATTAGCGTGTGACGTCCTGTGAAAGTACGGTTAGAGCTTCTCAAACACAGCAATACCAGAAGACCGGGGGGGGGGGCAATCATAAACAATTCTCGGTGGATGAGATGAGCATCAATCATACACTGCAACTAGCTTCTTGTGGTGTCAGACAGCTGCCACTGACAGTGGTTTTTACTTTAATTATGCATAACTTTAGGCTTTATTATTATTTAGAGAGCCAAGGGAAAAAAAATCCTCCCCATGTATTTGTCACAAGTGCACAAATTACCTACAGAGGAACAAACCTCTGCATACCTCCCCCTCAAGATGTTTATTTCTGCTGTAAACCTGGACATTTTAAGACAGAGATGTATGGGAATTGTCTTGCTCTCGGTGGTTCTGTTGGGTTTACTCTCTGTATAGTCATGAGGTTTCAGCCTCGAATTGTGAAGCGCC
>JAQQAE010017479.1:0-11458 GCA_029823295.1 Pseudamia nigra
TAACCGGGTAGAAGTATTTATTTTTCATCACAAATGTAACTGGGTAAGAGTAAGAAGTATTCCAGAAAACATTACTCTAAGAAGTACATTTAAACACCTCAAGTACATTTAAAGGAGCAAATATACTTGAGTACTACCCACCTCTGCAAAGGTTGCAAGAAAGATGAACAGATTTAGAAAAAAGAAAAGCACAAACATAGACATCATCTTGTGTTTCTTTCTAGACACACGAGCAACATATTCTGCTGAATTAGAGCCAGATGATTACATTTCCAAAGACACAATCATCTGTGCGCAAATGAAATTAAATGGGATTGTACTGGATTATGCAGGAAATAAAGAAGGGAGTAAAATGCATTGTGTGGAGATTACAGTAAAGCCTGTAATCTGTTTGTCCTAAATGAGCTTTGTTCATCGAAAGCTGCAATTCATCTGCCCCTCTGAGATGCTATTTAGCTGATGCCATCTCACGCTGTAAGTGTTTTGGCACATTTCATTTCATTTTCACTGCATGACACTATATACTGTACTGCACACACATCACACACAGTGGTCATCCACAGGTACTCTAGCATCTGAAGCGAAGGATATCAGACAGCATCCATACCTACATTTCTGTCTCACTGCAAACACCATGGCTGAATGTATGTGTCTTATGTTTTCCTCATGATCCTGTTTTTATTAGTTTCTCACTCCAGTTGGAATGCATCCTGGTTTTTCACTTTCCCACCACCAGACGTGAGTAGTACTCAACTGCATTCACTCCTTTACATGTATTTCAGTAGTTTTTGTAGGAAACAGAGTAGTTTGTTGGTAGAATATGTTATAATCTTATTCAGGTAAATTTTGGATGAAAAAAATGCACTTCTACTCTGACATCATTTGACCACAGCCCAATGAGTCAAAGTAAAAGTGTGATTAAAAAATAAAAAAAACAATAAATTAATCAAGTAAATTAACAAAATGAACACAAAATGAAAAAACTGAAAAATAAGCAACAAAATGAATGAAATAATCAAGAAAATGAACGATATGAAAAAATAAGCAACAAAATAAACAAAAAAATCAGGAAAACAGAACAAAACAGTCAAGACAATTATAAAATTAACATAACAAAATAACAAAATAAGCAACAAGAAGAAAATAATCACATAATTAACACAAATGACCAAAATCACAGAAATTGAACAAAAATGAACAAAATAAGCAACAAAATTGATCAAATATGATGTAAATAATGGAAAATAACTAAAACCACTGTTTGAGCATAATACAGACTGTAATAAATTCCATGTTGTGAAGATACTCACCACTTGAGTAGTTTTTTTATGAAATATATTTTACTGTTATTCAAATACTTATGTTCATGATTATTTCGACTGTCATTAGAATTAGAAAGTAACAATACTTTACCGACCTCTCAGTTCTATCTTACAGGCGTCTGTCTCTTCCAAAGGCATCCACTTTCTGTACATTTACCACTCACCTTTCTTTTATTCTCTGTCAGATTATTTACATGTCCGTTTGACCTTCACCTGTTTATCCTGGGTTTTAATCTTTTCTTTTAAATGTCCTGCTCATTTTGGTTTCATCCTAGTTGCTCACCTTCATTTCATGCCTGCCTCAACCCTCCTGTGTTCTTATGTCTCCTATATGTTCCAGTCAGGGCATCATTTCCTGGTTTCTGACCCTCTCGTCTGTGTATTCATGTCAGCTCTGAGCCTCCATGAGGTTCTGTTTTTCTGACCTGGCCTGTGAGCCTGACATGGTTTTAGCTGCTCTTTTGTGTTATCTGGTCAGCAAACTCTGACATGTTCTTCTCTAGCAAGACGAAGCTCTCTAACGCATCTTACCTGAGTGCGCTCAGATCCTCTTCATCCTCATGCCACTCCTGTCTGAAAATGGCCTTTATCTTAGCTCTTCTGCTGTCTGAAATCTCCTCTCTAGATATCCTCTACCCTGCACAAAGATCCCCCTCATAAACACTGTTTCACTTCCTTGTTTCTCCCTTTGCTTCCACTGGGCTTGAATCAAGGCCTACATACTTGTTAACCAGCTTTTGAATCCAAGTCTCTGATGTGCTTTCTAGTAAAATACTTGTAATGACTTTATGTTTTTATGTGTTTTTCATTATGAAAATTATGCAAAGCTATGGTATTTCTATTGCAAATGACATTTGGATTAAAAAGTAAAGTTTTATGCAACCCAGAAATGTTGTATCAAGTTATTAAAACTGCATTTTCAATCACTTTCAACAACACTTTCTTTTTGTGCATTTACAAATTGTAAATCCTCATGAAATGGATGCTGCTTTAACACAGTGGCTTTACCTAACTTTCTCCATTACTGTGTATATGCACCAACCCACACAGTCTGGCTTTGTTCACAAGAAACAGCTGTCACTGAAGTATATCGGAACATAAAGGTATTTTAATGCAATCATTTACACTAGCATATGGTGGAATCATAAACATTTAAAAAATCTTTAGAGAGCCAGAATAAAATATAGCAGTATAAACTGCTACTGTTTTAACCTTCCTCCATGCAGAATAAATGCCCATCAAGTGTACTCACCTAAGACAGCAGCTGTCAGACACAATGTCACTTACCAGACAATTTTCCATCCAGCCATCTTGAAGTACCATATTTGTAACGCATGGACAAATCCAAATGCAATTACCTATTAATGTTATGGAACATTGTAGTTGTGCAGTGTGCAGGCTGTACAGTATAGGAGTCTTTTGTGATTGTTAGCTCTGCTATGATATCCAGTGTTTGTCCTATTAATAAAACAGGGGCAGATTTAGTGTGGTAATGGTACATTCAGAATCTTAAAATGCTGGAACTTGTATGATAACATGACATGGGTTTGGTGCAAAAACAGGAAGTGCATTGTTTTCATTTATGGGTCAATATTTGGCACACAGTATTGTACTTCAGACAGTTCATCAATAACTAGCACAATTGCAGCATTAACACAGTGATGCTTTCTACCTGCTCAGTGGTTGGTATCTGTTGTGTTGGTAGCGAGGGGCTGCAGAATGACCTAGAAACAGTTTAATACCAGCTCTGACAGGCAGGTGTATCTCAGCTCTGAGTCAACTTGGGAACGACAAGTGTTCGGCTGGATTTATGGCTGAGACAAAGGGATTCCCATGCTGGTTTAATATAAAGGCAGCAGATATTGGATTTTGCATACTGCAGGGAGCATTTCAAATCCAGCACACAGTATTTTACAGTCCGACTAGTGCTTTAATTATACATCCCAAAATAATTTCTATTTTACAGTAACTTAAGATTTGTTCACTTACTAATTTACTGTGAGCCACACATAGATTTCTATTCAGGCAAAATAAGACAAGATATGGTCATGTTTCAAAAAAACAAATTAGGATGACGGTTGTGTGATTCTTTTGTGCAGAGTGGTACATGTGGGGAACACAAGGTCAGCTTTTTATGGTTTTTGAGAGGTGTGATACAGTCTTCAAATGACAAGATGATTTAGAGGCTTTTCGATGTCAACTTTGTCTCTTAGAAATTAAATGTGAAATAAATTTAATTCACAATTACATTGTGTTGTAAAAGCAATGCTGTGTAAATTATGTTTGTTTCAACATCATAACTAATGACAAAATATCCTAACTTTTTTTGTTAACATTTTTTGTTATCTCTGGTTATGATGTTGAAACAAAAAAGAAGGAAAAAAAGGATGTGTAGACTTACTGTATATAATAATAATCTCTTTCAATCGTCACTTCTGTCCTACTGTAGGTAAGTAGTGATGTTTTTGCCTCTACAGATACCATCCTGTATTGTCCTATTATCCTCTTGTTTACTGTGTTGGGACCTTTAGCCAATAATAGCTTCGTTGACAAAGTGGCTCCATTTAGAACCTCTCCTCTTTTTCTGTGTTCACATTATGCCGCACATCCGTCTGAGAAACAAAAGTTGCACTTTATTACACCTCTCTTACATGTTTACATATTTATAACATAGCCACTATGAAAGTTCATTTTTTTCATGAACACCTCTCTCTCCTCTAGTCCAGTGTTTTCTTGATCTCCTGTTCACAAGTGAGAAGAAAGAAATGACACTGTCTGCTAAAACTCTGAGAGCACTAACTCTGAAAGTTTTGTTGCCTTCATTGACTTATCTGACTATAGTAACTGACAATCAGACTAACATCAGCTCCTCACACATCCACGCTGTGATCACACCAGAGTGAGCATGCACATCAATGGGCAATGAGCGCACACACAGAGGCAAGTGTGTGGTCCCGCTGTAACATGCTACTGTGGCCACATCAGGATATTTAGTCTCACAAGCAGTAATTTGTAGTTAGCCAGTAAAACATTGCTACTATAATGTGCAGGCACATGCATAACTCGGCAAAACAACTTGCGGTGACATCAGGTGCACGTAATAGACACCTGGACAACACTTTCCTGGTCTGGAGTTTGAGAAGACCAGCTCTGTACTGTCCAATCTGCCCTGACATCACAAATGTGTGGAATAAAGCTCAAGATGTGAATAACTGTGTTGTATGACTATGGAATATGTCAGCTAACACAACCATGCATCCACATTCCCATGTTCACTAAGTATGTTTTTCTGAAGAACTCTAGGGCGATGCACTGAACTGTCAAACTGTTCTGGGTCTTTGCAAAGTGGTTTCGCCTCCACGCTAGTGTAATATACATGTATAGATATAGACACTGTTTTAAATTAAGACAGAGAACAAGCTTGTGAATATGTCACTATACTTTATAGACCAGAGTATACCCCACTGCAGAAGCATACTTGAAAACTAGGACTTTTAATAGGCAGGCATACTCATAATATCAAACAGCACTGTATGCAGACAAAAGCCCTCTGTAGAAAAACACCATTAGCAGTTGGCTGCTCTTCAGTAGGGTTGTGGGTTCAAGGAGATGCAGGGCAGTGCCAACAGGCTGATGGGTGATCTAACATGACAATATTATTGCGTAGGAGGGCACAGTTGGCGCTTTCCCTCGCCATCTCTTCCCCACTCAACTCCGCTCCATTACCACGTACAGCACAAAGATTGTTCTCTTTGTGAATGTTCCTATCACGAAGGCGTAGATGGAGGGAAGTGCATAAAAGTCATGTAACAGAGGAGGAGACTGAGGAAGATAATAAACAAAGAGCAGCAGAGAGATAGGATTATTTATTTAATATTTTTCTAATGTAGTCTCGCTAATGGCTTTGTTTCCTTTTAAGGTGGCTCAGCATGAAGATAAGCTTATTTTGAGCTCTCACTTATTTATGAGATGTCATTTTTTTTTCATTTAGTTACTATTACATTTTTTTGACTGGGTCTGTCACTGCATTCACTGACAACTGGAGTTTTATTATCAAGTTTTACATTTCTAATATATGTTTAAATTCACAGCTTATTTTGTGTTTTTTCTTTTTTTTCCTATCTGATTGGCCGTTGATGTCTGCATACTGTGACATAAATCTGGACCACCCCAAAGGCTGATTCAAAAGACTCCAGAGCAGAGGACATTAGGGTAATTTAAATTATGGAACAGACAGTTGGATTTTACCCAATGCTAACAGACAGTATACTGCCATTTCAACTCAAATCACTTTCACATGGATGCAGTTTGAAGGACGTGGTTAAGAATACTGAGAAGGATATTGAATTAAAAAAGATAATAAAAAAACATACTTGTCCGGTGTTGAGATTAATGCAATGATATAAGGAGAGTAAAATCACTCATTTAAATAACCTTGCTTAAAATAGTGGAGAGCTTCATTAATCTTCATGTCATTTCCAAGGATAAATGGGAGAAGTAATTAGAGCTAATAGGAATTTCATTTTCCCCTGTATTTTGTGGAGTTATTATTCACTATATGACTGTAATGGGGAAAAAAGGATTGTGAGACTGCATAGAAAGAGTCGCTACTGAATTGGAATAAATGATAAAAATAAAGGTCTTCAATCCAGAGTTTATACCATTTCACCATGATTCCTTCACTGCCGCTAAGTATAGAACTGCAAATACTAAAAAATATGCTAAAAAATATACTAAAAAACTAAACAATCTCTGGTTAATGCAGGGTGGGTGTACACATTTAATATAAATACTACAGTGCTATGATTCTTGTTTTTTGCATATTTGTCTTTAATTAATGGAAAAAAGCTATCCAAACCTACCTGGCAGTAAATGAAAAAGTATTTGCTCCTAAACTTAATAAGGGGTTCTATCACCCGTAACAGTGGCAACAACAATCACACTTTTGCAATTACTGGCATTTAGTCTTTCACAATTCAGTTACATTGGAAGGTTTTCAAGTATGAATAGCCTTTCTAAGGTGATATTTTAGCATGTCGATCAGATAGAATTCTGGACTTTAAAACCATCTTTTTTGGACCTATACAGAACAGGTAAACTTGTTAGTGTGTTTCAAATGATTGTCCTGCTGCACAACACAAGTGCACTTGAGATTGAGGTCACGATTTTCTACCGGAGGAGAATTCTTGGTCTTCTTCAGTTATGGCAAGTTGTCCTCGTCCTGTAGCATTTTTATTAAAATTTGTTTAGTCGGGTGGCACAGACTGGTACAAATCATTACCATACATGTCTGATACGCTACTCCAATGTGCCTCAAAATAGGATTATATTTGATTAGTCACTTTTCCTCTAATAGCATTCCATATATCACCTAGTCCATTATCATAGTTTTTAAGGGCTGAAGCTGCCCTCACCATTGATAGCAAATCTACGAAGTATGTAAGGCAGTTCTGTATGTTGTAGCAATCCTGTAGTTTTCAAGTTTTGCAATTCATTAATATTGCTCTCTTTACTGAAAGAAAGTCCAATGCAGCAACACATTGTGCAATCCTTGAATGCATATTTCCCATTGTGTTTCCAAGAATACATAACGCCAGGCTGTGGAGGACTGACTTCTTTAAAATATCAATTACCATTGTCATTAGGCAGGACCACAAGAAATGCATGGAAGTACCAGTTCCACAACAATCATGCCAGCAGACAGTGTGGTGGAGTGCCTCAATATTACATTCCAAAATATCATATATAGCAGCTACTTCTACAACCCTGTAGCAACAAAGAATACTGTTCTGCTGTAGATGTTGAATAGCCTGCCCGGTAAAGATCCAGTTGGTTACATTTTGAATCCTTGATCAGCTCTGAAAATCTGATCTTGGAAAATGAATGAGTCAGGCTCTCCCCAGGCTCGTGAACTACCCCAGAGATGCCCTTGAGCAACGCACTTAACCTCCAGCTTCTGATGTAGAGCTGCTCAGTGGCCAACTGCAGACGACACGCAGTTATGTTGGGCCACTTCCAGGTGTCATTAACCATCACTGTGTGAATGTTAAATCAAGCTGTGCTGAAACCAACATGCTTCCTTTAGATATCATGTGTCCTAGTTGTACTTAAGTTCATTTTAACTTAGGTATTCTTTAAAGGACACTCCTCTAAAAATATTGGCATACAACATTCATAAAACATAATTAACATGAAGAAATCATATGCATAAATTAGGCAGACCAGGAATAAATAATTGCTCCAAATAGGTTAACATGTCACCATTACTGCAGAGAACTCACTTATAAATGTACTATTGTTTCTTTGTTTTTTTTTTTATTTTGAGGGGCGGGGTTAAAGGTTTTCTGGTGCTACGGTGAAGTAGAAGTTACACTGTTGATGAGTGCGCAAAAAAATTGAAAATCCCAATTTCAGCAAATACTATAATTCAGTAGCCACATTTGTGCATGGCAGTTAATTTTTGCACAATTAAATGAAAAGCCAACAAATTATCTCCCTTTCCAATTAAGAGAGTTCTAAAATGCTTTTGACAACCCTGGATTACTGACAGTTTTAATTGACTTGCAAGAAGGTTCAACAATATTTTTTCGATACTGAAGTCTGTATGATTATAACATATCATTCAGCTAAGAGCTCAATGAGAATTCTTTGCAGAGCTCTATCACAGTAATTAGCATAAACAGTAATGAGCACTGCCCTCAAAATAAACAAAGAAAGACATGTTCAACATATACATTGAATCGCCCTGTGGGAGACCTTCATTTGTTATTTACAACGCATTGCATTTTTTAAAGGAAGTATTACAAGCTGAAGGCGAGCTCACTCATGAAATGCACAGTTAAAAGATCATTTCTTTACATACAATGATTCCCAAAGCACCTCTGTTGACCTGCCAAAGTCCCACTGCCCATCCATCACCACAATGAAAAAATATGATTTACAGAGGTTTTACAAGACCCCCAGAAACTCTGCTGGTGATAAATTAGCTATGAAAAGATCCTCTCTTTATCCCCCAAGGAGTTTACTTTAAAAGCCCTGATTCCTTTAAGGTATTGTATTGTTTCACTCCGAGGCTTTATTTAAAAAAATAATGCTGCTATTCCAGTGTCACTAGAAGTCAGTCAAACGAACAACTCTGCTATGTTTTATGGAAGATTTTGACATGACACTCCACTGCCTGTAATCAACTGCAGACTAACGGTTATAGACAGATGACCGACATAACACAGGCACAGAAACATTAAGATGCAAATTGCGCAAAAAGAGCCTGAACAACAAGTTATCATGTACTGAAGTCAACCAATTTGCAACTTTTTTTCTTAATTTTCTTTAAAGATCATGAGCAGTTCCAGAGCCGGGCTGCCTACAACTGCCTGAGGGGATGGAGTAATGGTGAAGTCGTAGCTCTAAGTACAGTCAGTCCTTCTGACGGGGAGCGAGTATAGAGACAGAGAGAGACTCGAAGAAGAATACGAGGAGTTGGACATGTGATATTACACAAAATTACTTACTCATATATATTTAATGTAGAATCCTGTGTCTCAGTATTATCATGCAGTCTGCAGCGGGAATGTTTGTGGCTTATGGCTGTTGCAGTACACTGCACAATTTCATCATGTCATGCTTCCTATGCCTTTGTGATCTGACAGTAGATAGCAAATATAGTAATACTGCAGCTCTATGGCAGTTGCATAACAGCTAAATATTAAAAAAGGAGGCATGTGTGTTTGTGTACATGACAAATGTTGGGTGTTGGATTACCACTGAGGTATTTATACCGCTGTCTCCCAGCAGTACTTTTGCTAACCTTTAATGTGGATAAGCTCCTCTGAGCTGTCCCTGCATTTGTATACCTGCACTGAGGAATCATTCCCTGTTGCCAAATCCAAGCCACTTTTTGTATCTCAGCAGGGAGTGAGTTAGGGTATGCTAGGTTAAAAACTGCTATCAGGAATTGCAACCAAGAATAGATCAGGCCTCGTTCAAACACAATAAAGAAATAAATCAGAAGAAAGACTTCAGTTGAAACGCTAAGCAATAATATGAAAAGGAAACCCAAGATCTGAAAAGTCTCTTCAGTCAGAAACTCATATCTAAAGACACTTGGGAAATGAATCCATCAGGTGATAAATTTGTAATGCTCAGCAACAGTTTAGACAATGTAATCCACCAGTAATTGATTTTTCATGTCTTATGTGACTGTGAATGGGCTGCATCTTGCTGTTGAATTTATCTTGACTCTGCATTTTGTTTCAAGAAAATATTACTTGCCATGGTAGCCTGAAAAAAGTAGAACAATAGCTTGCCTTAATGAGTGGTGCATATTCGTGTATGTGTGCGTGTGTGGGTGTCTGTGTGTGTGTTTGTGGGTTTCAGCCACTCCAGACAGCTTCACAGTTGATGGGATTCTTTTTAGCAGAGTCAGCAATATGTTGATGCTTTTTTTCCTACTCCTTTTTGCCTACCCCGTTCCCGAAACTACACATAGAGTTTGTATTCTATAGGCGATTTAGAGGTGCTTGAAATGCATAGCTCTGCAGCACAATGATCAACACCACCCCAGTCCGACCACTGACTGAATCTACATCAGGGTTCAGATGAGGGCAGGCACTATTCATGATTGAAGTGCTCTGATGTGAGTTATGAGCAGCTGTAGCTGTCATTATGAGTGGAAAATCTCCTGACAGTCTTGGAGTACCAACTTGCTTTGACCACAAGAGACATAAAACAAAAGCATCAATATGGCAGTTCTTTGTAGTGCGATAGTGAGCCAGCAAAGCTGCCAAAACAATTGAAGGAATCCATTATGAAACTTAAAATTGGTTCTGTCGGGATGCTTGACCAGTTGACTTTCGTTTCCGTTTTTCAAAGTTTTCCAAACAGTACAGACAAAGAGAGAGAGGCGGAGCTTCGTTTCTTTAAAATGGGTGCTGTGTTTGCCTTGACAGTCCTATTACTGTGAGGGCTTATAACAGCTGCATTAGAATAACCTCAATAGAAATTAACCTAAGCACCAAGATCTTTGCCTTTGGCCCTGTCAGTCTGTCACTTTATCAGTTAGTGTAATGACTCAGACGTCATCTGCTTGATCCTTTTATTGCGTCATAGTTCTTTTCATACTTTTAATAATGCCCAGAAAATCATATGTCTATACTGAGTCCGATCTGATTGCAAATGTTTCATATTTTATTAAAGATATCCTTCCCCCCTCTTCTTTAGAGGCAGCTATTTTAATCCCTTGTTTCAAACCAGATTGTTTAAATGGGTGCTAATGACATGCTTCTTTGCTGAGGATCAAAATACAAAGGTGTCAGATCTATGTTAAACAAACCACCCGATACCTTAGTCACCCTAAAAGGTACAGCTGTAACTGAATGTGGAATTTGTGTCATATGTTGTCAACAAACCCCGAAGATAGAAACTGACACATCTTATCCAAAAGTACTATGGTGATCACATCCCCCTGTGATAAATTGATCACTATAAACAGATGATTATTATGGCCAAATCTCACTTTTATAGTGATAATGGGGTTCTTTCACCATGATCTGTTGCTAGTGGTAAATACAGCTTTAGCAGCCTCCCTGTGTAGTTTCTTCAACACAAAAACCATATGGAAACACAATGCTCAAAGCTGGATGAATACCGATTTGCACAGAGCACTTGTCAATATTACAGTATGTGCTATTTTTATATGTATGTGTTCTGCATGTCTTCTCAGGGCTTACACATATGGATGAAATGAAGTAGTCAAACCAGAAAGTGCAGGGGTAGCACAGCTGACAGCCCAGAGACCAAGGATACTTGACAACAAAGAGACAAAACAAAGTCAGTGGTTAGATTCAATGTCTTCGAGTGCTGTCTCTGCTTTTGCCTCTTCTTGAAATGTACATGCACAAAACTCTTCACCATCACTGTCATTGGGGTATTTTTAAGCTGCCCATAGTGGATGTGTTGCTGTGAAGGATGTATGCAAGTATGCAGTGGATCTCAAAAGTCTACACACTGCTGTATGCCCAGTTTTTGTGAGGTAAAAAGGTGACACCAAGATAAATAAACTCACAACTTTTTCCACCTTTAATGTGACCTATAACCTCTACAACACAATTGAAAAACAAACTGAAATCTTTCAGGGA
>JAQQAE010017480.1:0-11458 GCA_029823295.1 Pseudamia nigra
CGTCGGATGCCCTTCCTGACACAACCCACTGCATTTATCCGGGCTTGGGACCGGCGTAAGAAAGAACACTGGCTTGTTCCCCCCTCACGGCTGCATTAGCCCACAGAAACAGTACTCACGTAAAAGTACTGTAACTTTATAATCAGAACCACTCAAGTAGAAGTGGAAAGTATTAAAAATAAGTACTTGAATAACAGTAAAAATGTATCCCATTCAAAACTTCATAACATGAAATTTATTAGAGCATAATATATTGCTTTCGAACAGGTGCTTTGGTCATTTTTATTCATTTTCATGATGATTATTATTTTGATCATTTTTGATCATTTTGTTGCCTATTTTGTTAATCTATGTTGCTTATTTTGTGATTTCCATACCTCAATTGTCCAGAAAATTGAATAAAATATGTAACAAAATTGAACGATAATCAAAAATAAGCAACAAAATGTACTGTTAGTTTGATTTGTGTTAATTTTGTCACTTATTTTGTTGGGTTGTCAATTTGGTGTTTTAATTTATTTTTTTGTTCATTTTTGTTCACTTTGTTGCTCATTTTGAGTTTTGTTAATTTCATTGCTTATTTTGATTTTTGTCCAATTTTTTGGGTTACTTTGCTGAATTCTGTTCATTTTGTTGCAAACTTTGTTCATTTTTGTTGCTTACTTTGATTTTTCTTAAATGATTTGGGTTTTATAGTTGATTTTTGCTCATTTTGATTTTGGTTAAATTTTTTTGTATATTTTGTTGATTTTTATTTATTTAAAGGCTTATTTTGATTTTTGTTGTCTTATTGCCTATTTTTTGTTCAATTTCAGCCCATTTTGTTGCTTATTGTGGTGATTTTTGTTTATTTTCTTGCTTGTTTTGTTGTTCTTGTCTACAGTTCATAATATTAGAGATATCACTGTACTGGCTCAGGAACTCTTCCAAAAACACAGTTCAACACTGCATCCACAATGCAAAGAGTTATCCTTACTTAAAGCAGATCCATAAGCACTGCTTCTCTAGGCTCAGGCTCATTTAAGATGAACTTGTGTGAAGTAATAAATTATCCTGTGGTCTGATGAGCCAAAATGTGAGATTTGTCTCAGAAATTCTGAACATTATGTCCTCCGGGATAAAGAGGGCAGGGACCATCTAGTTTGTTATCATCACTCAGTTCAAAAGTCAGCTCTTCCGCTGTCTTGTGAAGGCAACATAAATGCTGAATAATACATAGAGATTTTCAAGCAATATGTGATGTGATATAGAATTTTTTAAAAAACAATGTCTGACAATGCCAAACCACATTCTGTATACATTCCAACAGTGTGGCTCCATAACAAAACAGCCTGGGCATTGAACTGGCTTCTCTGCAGCCCTGGTTCGATGGTGTTTTTGGCACATTATGAAACATGACAAAACAGAAAATGAACCGTTGAGTAGCTGAAATCCTACATCAAGGCAATTGTTCCCCTCAGCGAGAAAAAAAAAAAACAATTACATATGTCTGTTTTGGCATTTGTGTAATTTTCATTCACATATATGGGGTTTCAATGATTTGGAAATCACATTCTGTTTTTATGTAAATTTTACACCTTGAACTTGTATCACCTTATCCTCAGCTCCATCAGCAGCTAGTAAATTTTAATTAAGCTTGTGTTTCGTCACGTTGTGCCACTGTGTTGGTTTGAATCCAGAGTACACGCTATTCTCAACTAGTAGTGACAATGCATTGTTGGAATGAGAACACATAAATCACCACACCCAAACAAAATTGTATACTGGCGTTCAAGGAAACTCTCTGTATTAACCTCCTAAGCCCTTGCCTTTTTAGGCCTCTTTTTTTAGGAGTTTGATATTTGATATTGGTGCTGGAGTTGTGTTTGGTATGTGTAAATATGACATATGTGCTTGTAGCAGAGTTTCTTCTTGTTAATCTGATGTGTAGTATGACTATTTTTACATGACTAGTGAAGAGTTTTGTGCTTTTTGCCGCAGAGCTTTTCATTGCAAAGCAGCCCCCAGAGTACGTACCCCAGAGTACCCCAACTGCCCAAAGAGCCCAAATACTCTAGGATTTCAGAGATTAAATTATTAATTGAAATCAATTGGTAAATATATGCTGTTTGCATGTTTACATTACATTTATCGCCTGAGCTAAGGGTTATACAGTATAATCATAGTATGAGTTTTTTGTCTATTAGAAGATGATACAAAACCTACTGCACCCGAAGCAAAGGGCATGGACCAAGAACTAGCTTGTTAAACTTTAAAGCGGACCCATGAAAAGAGACGCAGTCTGGCGATTTTTATTGCTTTTTAACACTAAAATATATGTGTTTGACCCTCAGCAGGATTACACATGATATACCTCAAGAATTTTGAATGTGTCCCCAAGTGCAGTTGCAAAACCCACCATGACGAAAGTGGCTTGTATGAGGCCCATCTCAAGAACGGAATACCAAGAGCTACCTCTGCTGTAGAGGAAATACCAACCTCAGAAGTCACTAATTTCCTGCACATCAAATATTATTTGATGGCTTTGGCAACTGCACTTGGGGCCATGATTCAAGTTCTTGAGATTTTTTGGATTGACTGACCTTCATTTCTTAAAGGAATGATGTACTTTCTTTTCTCTTTACTTAACCGAGTGTTTCTTCCCACAATACAATATTTCTACAGTAGCTGTAGTAGCACTAATGGGGATATTGACAGGGTGCCTACCCTTCTTCTGCACAAGGCAAAAGATGCTCTGCAATGGTTTTCAACCAGTAGTCTGTGAAGGCATTCCAAGTGATCCCTGGACTTGTAGTTTTAATGTCTGGCCATGGATCAGTTTATAAAAAGGAAAAAGCCAGTGACAGAGGTGGAAGTTGAACAAGATTTTGCTGCATGCTGTTCGGACAATGCTTTGACTTCACAGGAAACGTAAGAGGGAAAGACCAAGAAGAAAATACAGTGAGGACTAAATTAAATATGAATTTAGATTCACCACTGACAGAGGTGGAGAGATACCACTGTGTTTTGTACCCTCTACGTTTCTTTCTAATTAAGCCATGAAAACTGTTGCAGCATATGGAGACACATCACAGTTTATTCTGGGCCAAGCCTACTAAGAAACAGTGCAAAAGTCAGGGAAAATGAGCTGAAAGCATAATATCACATGGCCTGGTTGCACAATGCAAAAAACCTCACACAATCACAAAGCAACTTGAAAAGCATCCCTTTGTAGATAGCATTAAGCTCAATACCTGTCATCATGCTGAACAGCAGTGGTCCCCAGGTTGCTTCTTAGGGAGTACTCACACTGGCAATCCATGTCACGCCGGGGTGCGTTTCACACCTGAAGCATGGACCGTTTGTACAATCGAGCTGCGCTCTGGCGCAGAACACTGAGAGAAGGTGGGCCGTGGCCCGACACGGTTGCTCATGGCAACATATGCCAACATATTTCAGGTAAATAAGTCTCTTTTCCTGCTCGCTCTGCATCTGCACAATGCAATGAAACAGAAAATCACCGCCTTATATAATGTATAATTCAGTAGAAGTCTGTATGTGACCAAAAAGGACTCACATAAGCCACACAGTCAGTAAAGTTGTGTATAGGTATTGTGACATGATCTCCTCCTACGTACAGACTTATCCACGCCACATCCCATTTGACAGCTGTCAGTGTGAGCGCAGGCCAGTGGGAGAGTGGGGAGAGGAAACAAAAAACTGCAAGGTGCTGGCAGTAAATTATAAGCTTCTCAAATAAAGAAAATAAAAATGTATACAAGAAATACAAAAAACAAATATGAAATAATATATAACAGTTTAAATTTTTTCTTTTTAGGAAAGTACAACATCAGTAGTTTGTCCTCTCTTTAGGAAATGAACAACAAATAATTTGCTATTGTTCAATCTGAAGAGCCCAGGAGAGGCTGTTTAAATGCTGCCGGAAGCTGTATTTGCACAACAATAGTTTTTTTGTGTGCCGCACTGATATTCAAGTTTTGATCAGTGCCATTTCAAATGACTTAACAAGTTGGATGTACTGCCAAAGTCATACCTGATCTGGACTGAACAAAACACTACTTTCATCTTATCCTCCTGTCTCTGTCTGTTTACACATTTCACTGGGAAGATGACGTTCTCAAACCACTGCTTCCGTGGCGTTGGTGCAGTTAGACAGGTCGGGCTGCAGCGCAGCACCGTCGCTCACATACAAAAACACATTGGGCACCAGTGGAGTGGTGGGGACAATCGCACTTCGGCACAGCTTGGGCCATATGGCTCTAGTGTGAGTAGAAGGACGGTCTTCCAGCTTTGGCTTTCTTTATCACTAGCCATGACGTCACTCAGTGTTCCATGGGGGAATTTGGTACACTGAATGCCCCGTACCGATATATCCAAATGTGAATATTTCACTCTTCTATTTAAACCAAGAAAATTTATACACATATCAATAATATTCTTGTGTATTTTACTTTTAATTGGTAACCCAAATGAAATAGCCTTGGGATCCATTTTAGGTCCTGACATTAAGGTTTGGAGAGGCAGGAGTACAGTACATGACTGTGGAGCCTCAGTGAAGCCATTAGAGCATGTTTATTTATTTATTTACTGAAAATAAAGCAGGTGAAATTGAGCTGAAATTGAAAAGTGTGATAATGTATTGAGCAAAGTGCAGTTAATGTCTTAACGCTCCACAGCTGCCACCAGATGGAATGCAGGTTTCCCTTGATAATTGGAGCAATTAGAGATTCCCCTGCTTCACTATGTCTGTCTGAGGAAGAACCCTGCTATTACTAACTATTACACAACTCGACCAGGAACACTCACCTCAGGGTCTACAACCAGCTTATCTTAATTACCATATCAGTTTCCCTCATTAGAGTTTTACCTGAGCCAATATGCAGTGACTAAATGCAGTAATAATGTAAATTATTGAGAAGAGAAAGCGTGCCAATTACTGCATGACTGCTATGCTAATTCCCTCCCACAACAATACACAGAAATATGCACATATTTCACACACGAACAGGTCAGCATGACAAAGAAAATGTGCTAGTGTCACTGTGTTGTCACTTTAACTCACAAAGGCAGCTGAGATCAAACAGAAGCAGCGCATTTAGGTGTGGCGGTTAGAGAAATGCAACAGTAGGAGTTACCCTCTTCATCTGTCTTGTTTAAGTGTTTCATCTTTGGCCTCATGACAGCTGATGGCAATCTTTTGCTTGTGTTTGTCATGCAGCCCCAGCCATCACCTGAAAGACCCCCCCCATATTCACACGCGAGGCTTTTCTTTCATCAAAAGGCCTGTCTTTTGTCTCATAACTGACAGAGAGATTAATACACCTCATACACCTTTACCTCACTTTTAAGGCCACCTTCAGGTTGGGAACCACTTCAGAGAAAATACAGCACTGGAAGATGACATGGGAGAGAAAACTAATACAAGAGGAATATTGTGAGTTATACAGTATCGTTTCAACATGAACAAAAAAACGAAAACAAACACAAGATATGTAACAAAAAGCTCAGGCCTGGGTAGCAGCCCGGGGTATCTGTCGTATCCAGTGTCTCCACCAAAGCTCTTGTTTTCCAGTACACAGTGACGGAGACAGCAGACACAGTAGGTAAGTGTTTGTGTCGGGCCAGGCCTAAGCCCCTTAGACTCCGCTAGTCCCCTGACGTCTACTCAGGTTCCTCAGGTTCTCAGGGTTGGACCTGTGTTCTGTTCTTTACGCGCTACCATGACATTGGCCTTCAGTGGCCGCAAACACAAACAGTAATTGTGATAGACTCACACAAACACACGTACACACATTTGGTGTTATACCCCTCCCTTTGCATAAAGAGCATCCCAATGGAATGTCGTGGTGTGTGTGTCTGACGCCATGCTAAGCCACCTCAGTCCTGCTGAGGAGTCTACTTTTGCAAGCCCTGTCGTCTGCGTCTGGCCATGACAATCATGAGAAAATCACTAGGTGCCTGTCGGGCACATCTCCCAGGTTACAGGTATGCCTGTTGACACATGCCAAATCCCACTCTTTCTCTCAGGTTGGTGGTGAACATGCTGGAACGCCCTGTCTAAACCGCAGACATCACATAGGCCGCTGAGCAGGGCAGGACATGTTGGGTCACGTGATGGAACCGCGGGCTGCGTTGATGCCTCGTAAACATGCGTGAGTGCAAACCTGTATGTTGATCTATACTTCCCAGCAAACACAGATGTGCTTAACCAAATCACCAGCGAGGTACTGCGGCTCTGTTGGCCTTCTGAGGCCTCCAGCGAGGTGAAGTGGGGCCTGTTGTAGAGGAGCTGCTGATGGACGGGCGTGTTGGCACATTCCACTGACAGGTGATGGGAGCAGCTCCTATTTGATCTACTGAGTGCCGAGAGAAAAGGAAGAAACAGAGAAAACAGAGTTACCACACTTCCCGCTGGAGACGATTCTGTGAGGTGGAACATGTAAACCCACAGTAGCTGGTATTGAACATGATGACAAGTTTCAGACAAGTGATAGCAATGAGTCCAAAGTGCAGCTTTACATTTACCTGAAACTGTGCAAAGCATGTGAAAACATTTTTTATTATACTCCTTAGTGTTTGAGTATGGTTTCTCCTCAGTTCTGGGTTATAACTAGTTTTGTGCAGTTGATATTTAAAGGTCCATTGTATGATATGTGGTGATATTTAATGTCTGTTCTGAAGCTTTTCATGACAAACCTTAATTTGATCCAGAGTCATACATAACATGTGGCAGTAACATCTTATCACTATATGCCACCCATTATAAAATGGAAAAAAAAAGACAACAAGGAAGTCTACTCTGAGTTACAGTACAGACATGTCAACATGAATCAAGTAGCAAAGACACAATGATTCATATTATCAGATGTTTATATATTCAGTTTCCACTATAACATTCCTTGAAATTCTTGCATACCTTACACACTGGACCTAAGAAATTACTGTTATTAATCAACACGTTACTGGTTTTAATCATTTCCATGAAATAAAGCATAGAATATAACGGATGACAACGCTCTGTAGAACAAATGTCAGACATCAGAAGCTCACAATGATGGAAATTCATCATGAAATCAAGAAAGGCCTCAGTGTTGGTTTTAAATTTAAATGTGAGTTTGTAAGATATTAACATGAAAATTAGCCGTTTGCATTAAAATGCAAAAAAAGAAAGAAACTCACAATATTGATGCAATTAGTTACATTAAGTCAGGGTAACAAGTAATCTGTAACCTGTTACGTTACAAAAATGCATATTCAAAAACATCTTCATCACCAAACACAGTGATCAAATGGAATCTATTAATTCTCCATTTAAGACAGACTACAGTGATGGTTGCCTAGACAATTAATCTGAAACCAACATAAACTCTTAGTGGGTTGAAACTGATCCAACAATAATATTTCTTTGACAACGTTTAGCCAGACGTGTGTACAGTTACAGTTCATGTTACAGTTAGTCATTCATTGTCTCACCTAGTGGGATCTTATCATTTCACTGCATCTGTGACATCACAAAAATCTCCTTTTAAGTTCAGTTATGCTCAAAACCACATTGCTTCTCACAATACGCTTTAAGACTCCCAACCGCAAAAGCAAACAAAGCCATAATGCATACTGTATACCTTAATGCACTATTGTCTCCAGTCAGAAACTGTGACAGCATTTAATGTGGGGTGATTATACAGGTTTTGTGACTGAAGCGCTACATTTGATTAAGGATTTGTATTGCCGCCATGGTGACTAAATCCAGGCAATGGAGGAAATAAGCTCAGAGAGAAGAACAAGCTTAGTAGCAGGAAATTCAGATGAACAAGTTGGCATCATTAAAAATTGAACAGGATGAAACTGCTAACACTGCATAGCTCAAAGGTGGTGTCTGCAGTGTATGTACTGTAGCTGCCTATCAGCACCAGTTCGAGCTGATTGTTTTCCATTGGCAGGTATCTGTCAGTGTTGCAAACTCACAGTCTGGTGTAGAGATATTCACACCCCTGGAGCTGTATTATGTTTCAAAGCAGCCTTGACATACAGACAAGCAAGAGCAAGTCAGAAGCAAATAAAGTTGAGCGGTGACGAAAAAATGAAAATGAGAGCCTGTATTCCTGTCCAAAGAGCTACTATATGGTTTGCTGTAGACTGTTAAGTGTTAAGAGGTGTTTAATTAATTTGGTTCACTCGTGGTAGTGGTATGTTTGGTGAGTGCTGCTGCATCACGTGTTGTTCTCGTAAACAAGACTGTCTTGTATTTCCTGGTGCCTGCCTTGCACGCCATTTTCGTGTATCCATTGCTCTGACAAAACTTGAAAGAGAGAACGGACAAAAGAGTAGATGAAGCCTCTCTGTGTGTGTGGGTTTGTATGTGTGTGTGTGCATGTACTGTATGTTCCTTCCATGAATATGTGCACTCACATGTATGTTTGGGGAGTGGGGTGGATGTTGGCTTGTGGAGAGAAGGTGGTTCAGCCACCGCCCTGACTGACTTCCAGGCTCCCCCGGCAGAACCGCAGAGGCCGCTTCCCCCCTCTGCCAGATTCAACACAGCATCCACGAAACAAACACAAACTCCCACTGTTCTTCTCTACGTGGCTTGGAGTGGTTGTGCAAGACGTTTGCTAGAAAATCCTTGTTTATATCGCAACCATAATACAGTAGATCTACAAAGAGAGGCTCCAGCCCACGCCAGAACCACTCAAAACATTACTGACCACCTTCTAAACACTGAAACTGAGCCTCATTGCAATGTAAAGGTTTGGGGCAACGGAGGTTTGGCTCAGCTTGGATGAATTCTGTTCATACCTCTAAGTATTTTCACAATTTTTGGTCTGTTTTATTTCTTTTGGCCACGTGATGCTGATCATTTCTGTTTACCTGCCTAGCATTAAAATAAAGTTTTGTTTCTCATACATTTGTAGCACTTGAACCCACTGTATACTGTCAGGTTGAAAGAGGATCAGGAGGGCTGGTCCCCTCATGTCCCCCTCCATAAACCTCCAGCACGCCTCCCAGTCTAAGCACTGCCACTCTGTAATTGTGGAGAAACCACAGCACACAGCCCCATATATAAATACCCTATTCTCCCAGCCTTGTCAAAATAAAGGTTGTGTGGGGAGAAAGAAATAGGCCTTTTTTGGTGGCCCTCTCCCCCACTTTGGAGCTATTTTTGAGCAAACTCTTTAACTTTGAGTGAAGCTGCACAGATTTGAGTCTGATACATCAAGGCGTTTGTGAAGGTTTCTTCCTTCAAGGAGACATGTACATGAAATTCTACAGCTACTACTTGTCAATATGTTAACACTGTAGCATATCTGATCTTTGTTACAACACAGAGCGCCAATGAAAAGTTTGGACACACCTTCTCCTTCAGTGTTTTTCCTTTATTTTTTATTACTTTTAACATTACTGAAGACATCCAAACTGTGACAGAACACATATGGAATTACAAAAGCAGTTTTAAACAACGCAGAACACGTTTTATATTTCAGATTGTCCAAAGTAGCCACATTTAGCTTCTCTCATCAGATTCATGATGTAGTCACCTGGTTTCCACAGTTTCCACTTCATAGGTGAGCTACTTTATGAAATGAAGGTCAGTCAATCAATTTTCAAATCACAGGTGTGACACTAAATGAGGCGTGTTAAATTGGTGATTTCTGAAGCTAGAAATAATTATATCCTCTACAGCCTTAAGAAGCTCCTGGTTTTCCTTTCCAAACACAGTTTCGTCATTGCATTTGATGGTTTTGGCAACTGCACATTCAAAGTTCTTGACATTTTTCATATTGACTGACCTTCCTTTCTTTAAGTGATGATAGACTGTCTTTTCTCTTTACCTAATTTCTTGCCACAATATGGATTTGTACAGTAGTTGTAGTATCACTAATAGGACTACTGACTTTGGACCCGCCCTTCTTCTGCACAAGACACCTGATGGTCTAAAGTACATCAAGAAGACAAATTAATTCAGGCACATATGTGAATTGAGAACCATTCCAGGTGACCGATTACTTGGTGAATCTGATGTGGCTCAGTAGGAAGAGTGGGTTGTGCATGAGCCAGAAGTTTGGTGGTTTGATCTCCTCATGTACACAGGTTGAAGTGTCCTTGAAACCCCAAGTTGCTCCTAGTGGTGTGTGAATGTGTGAGTGCTTGTATGCATGAATGGGTGAATGGAAAGTAGTCTAAAGCCTAAGGGAGGAAAGGGGCTATATAAGTACAAGACCATTGATCAGAATGCCATGAGTGTGCACAGCTGTCATCAAAGTGAAACACGACTACCGTACGTTGGACTATCTGAAATATAAAACATTTGTTGTTTAATAATTTTGTTTATTACATAATTCCATACCTGCTCTTTCACAGTTTGGATGCCTTCATGATTAATGGACAATGTTGAAAATAATTAAAATAAAGTAAAAGCGTTGAAGGAGAAGATGTGTCCAAATCTGACATGACACCTTTGTTACAACATACAGGGGAACCAATGTGGCTGGAAAAAAGGAGGGTTAATTTTTTTTGACACGGTGGAAGAAAAAGAGATCCAGAGACCGGCAGTGAGCTGCTGGAGCTGTGTACACACAGCAGCCTGTTGACATGCAGCCTGCTTTGATGTTTACCGTCTGAAGAGACTTCCTCATTTTCTTTGCAGCCCACTCACCTGTCTGTGTCTACAGGAGAGTCTAGCCTCTCCAGCACATGTATACACACACACATACGCACACACCCACACCCACACACACACATGTTTTAAAATGCTTTTAGCACCTGTTCAGGTCAGAGTGTTACCTGCCTTCAGAAGTCTAAAAACTCATACTTTATCCTTTTTAACATTTTGTCATGCACTGAAAATGATGTAAGGTCCGAAAAAAGAACAAAAATATAGTGTTTGTACTGAGGCCGCACAACAAGAGGGACATTCAGTCACAATCCAGACAAGGCACACAATGTCTTATCTTGTACATCATCAATAAACAGCAGTGGTATTCAGCAAGTGCTTTTGTTCAAGTACTGTGCATATTTGAAGAATTTGCACTTGAGCATTTCCATTTTATGCACTTTATGCCTTCCATTGCTCTACATCTCAGACATCTCTTTGTTTGATCAGCTGAAAGATGATCTTTTATGGGCTGAGGAAATTCTCCTCCTGCTCAAGCTAAAAAACATAAAAACTTTAAATTAGCCATGAAATGTCTTTCTGCAAAGCTGGAAAGAGGATTGCATGATTCTGAACTCATAAAATGTTGATTTTTTTAGACGTTTGTGGTTCCCATAATCAAGAAACGTATCATTATCTCACAAAATTTGACAAATTCCTGAATAATTCTTTCACCACTGTTACTTTACGAACAGGACAAATGCCATTACTACAAGACAGTAGAGCAGAGTACAGTGGTATCTCGGACAACGAACTCTTCTGACAACGAAAAATTCGGATACCGAAGAAAAAAACTGCAAAAAATTT
>JAQQAE010017481.1:0-11458 GCA_029823295.1 Pseudamia nigra
TGATGGGTAATCACTTCATCTGCCTGTCTTCTTACCCTGATGCTCCATCACTCTGGAACAGGGTCAATCTGGACTCAAACCATATGACCTGCTTCTATTGCTCCAGAGTCCAAACTTTATGGTACCAAGCAAATGGAAGCCTTTTTTTTTCTGATTATCCTCACTGATAAATGCCTTGAGTTCCCTTCACAATGTGAATGCGGAAATGCAAATGCAGATGTTTTCTTTGCTTGATGCCAATAATTTGACCCATCTGAAGCTTCTGAACGTCTTTTCCATCACCACAGGATGTGTCTTTCGACGTGGTTGTTTAAGAAGTGAGAAGCTACTCACTGCATCACTTAGGGTTACATAACTTGTTTCCAGCTGAAACATAATCACCCATGAAGTAATTATCCAATGGGAGACTCTTAACTTTTTCTTTAGTTAAATCCAGGTGGTGACTTTTTTTTTGGCCAGGCAGTGGCGATCACCTGGAGCATCACCTGCAGCCTGTGTGTTTCCAGTTTGCATCTCGATTAAGCATTGACCTCCACTGTTTAAAAAGTGAATATGATACTCAACCTAAACTACACTGCTGCCCTTTTTCTTTCGAAATTTGAAATGGATCAATTTGAATATAATTTGTATGGTAATATTAAAAAAAAACTCTTCACTGTTCTCTTTTTCAAACTAAATATTGGCTGTAAGTAAACAGCTCGATCACTGTTGTTGTTACATGACATCCGCTTTTTACCATGATGCATTTATTTGCCCTGCAACAGCCTAAATGATGAATTGCTGCTTTTTCATCGTGTTATGTTCATGTTCTGTAAAAGCACTCATCAACAACAGTTTATGCACAGAAAACATATTGTAAAAACACACTCTTTCACACAAATTATTCTTTTCTGTATGTGTTTTGCCTGGATGGGAGATAATCTGAAGACAACAATCTGAAGGAACCTTTTATGATAAGATTTAGGCACCTTGGGTTTGTTGTCTTATCTTGTTATTATCAAGCTTATAATGACCATACACATGCACAACAATGCATAAACCTTATGCTAAAAATGGGGGCAGAATTTGCAAATATTCATCTTGGGTTTGTTTTGTAGGATTGTAAATAAAAAACTCAATCACAACTAAATAGCTTCACAGGCAAAAATCCATGTTTAGTGTGACTTCCATTCCTGTGGCATAAAGTAGAACAAAAAATACTGACGTTTGATTGATGAAACCTGGTTTAAGTCACTAGATCTCAGATCGTCTGTCCCAAAAAGATTAAATCATTATTACAAACGGAAGTAACATGAATACTCACACTCCATTGTGGAGAAACTGAAATGTTTGTGTATTCTTGTTCTACTGTGATTGAGAAATGCATGTCTATGGTCATTATAATCTGCTAACACAACAAACTAAGGTCCCTAAAACTTTTGCACAGCTATGGCTTATGTTCTTATTTTAACAAGATCAGTTTTTGTAAACGTAGCCAAGTAGTTTTGTGTAAATTACACCGAAAGTCAAACCCATAAACATTTTATTAAGTTGACAGCAGAATCTTTCCTTTTCATGTTTGTTTCATGCCTCTTTCTCCCTCTCTGTATCGCCATATTCCCCATATTTGCATATTCAAACGCTGTGCCTCTGTTGCCTTGTGATTCATGTACGACCATGTAAAGTGTCAACAAAGACACATGTAAAGCCAAGCAGTACACATTGCCATGACAACCCTGTAGGGATAAAAGCGACTAGAGGAAATGAGGGGAAAGAGGTAAGATTGACAGACTCAGAGAAAAAAAGGAAAAAAGATGCAAAGAGGATAGAAAGGAGTGATGAAAGAGACAAATGGTGGAAAGGTGCAAGATGGAAATTGAGTTAAAAGGGGGAAAAGTCACAATGATGTATTATGTGACAAGAATGAGGAAGAGGAGAAAGAATTTGAGGATCGAGTTGTAGTGGAGGGTTGTTACTGATACTTTGCCTTTGTTCATCCGCTTAAAAAAAGGTAAATCTTGCCTTTGCTCCACAGAGAAATCAAAGCCCTGGTCTGATGAATAATTTCTTATTTGTCAGTAGATTTATCTTCCATCTCCTCGAGTCCAAAGCATGAAATAATTATGACGCTACGGACCAAAGACCAAGGGCATGTTCCTTTCATACAATGTTTTCATTTTTTTTTATTATTTCTCTTTCTATTCTCTCTTATGTTCTCACAGCATGGCGAGGTTTGGAGCCTTGAGCTACACATCTCTAATCATATTGATTTTAGTTCAGTGTCACACACCTTTTGTGCCATATGTGCCTCGTTTTTGTTGGAGACACATATTCGCTATGCGTTTTCATTCTCTCAGGCTTCGGGCATCGTTTGGCCCTAAATTCCTTCTGTGTTTACGGCTTTAAAAATGTATGGAAAGCCTCAGATGAGTTTTTGTATTGACATGGTTCAATGCTCACTGATCAGCTGAGAGCACATCCTTCGGGGTCATACAGCAGCTGTGATATACAGCAATAAAAAAAGATTTAATCCATACAGTATGTTCCATATCTCTGATACCAATCCAATGCTGCAACTCAAAATATGTTCATCTTTTTGCATAACGCCACTTAAATGTTCACGTTAAAGAACAACACTGCCCCCAATGGCTAAAATGTTTATTGCTTCTAAATGCTTAATAGGTTTTCATCTAAATGGAATAAGCAAACAAGTATATTTTCATCTACAACTGCAAAAAGTGTTGGAATATTTGGAAAGGTCAGACCCCTAATAAAGGCGGCCATGCTTTTATATTGTCCTATGATTCATATATACACTCAGTCCACTTTGTTAGGTACACCTTGGAAGTACCGCCTTAATTCTTTGTGGCACAGATTCAGATTCAGCGAGGTGCTAGAAACAGCCCTCAGAGATTTTGGTCCATATTGACATGACAGCATCACATAGTTACATGTGCACATTTGTCAGCTGCATATCTGTGATGCCAAACTCCCATTCCACCTCTTCCCAAAGTTGCTCTATTGGATTAAGACCTAGTGACTGTGGAGGCCATTAGATGTGACATGATGCAATATGCTGCTGGAAGTGCTGTAGCTATGAGAAGATGGGCATGGTGTGGTCATACAGGGATGAACACAGCAATAATACTCAGGTAGGCTGTGGCATAGTTGGTAGTAAGGGGCCCAAAGTGTGCCAGGAAAGTACGCTATTACTATTATTCCCCCAACAGCAGCCTGAACCGTCGATATGAGGCAAGACAGATCTGGACTTTCATGTTGTCTATGCCAAATTTCTGACCCCATCATTCAAATGTGGCAGCAGAAATCAAGACTGGTCAGACAAGGCAACGTTTTTCTTCTACTGTTCAATTTTGGTGAGCCTGTGTGAATTGTAGCCTATGTTTCCTCTTAAATGACAACAACGGCATCCAGTGTGATCTTTTGCTCCTGTCGTCCACGTGCCTCAAGGTTTGACGTGTTGTATTCAGAGTGGGTATTCTGCATGCAGTACCTTGCTTGTGATGCGTGATCATTTGAATTCCTCTTGCTTTTCTACCATGTTGAACCAGTCTGACCATTCTCTTCGGACATCAACAGGGCATTTTCGCTGCCTTTCTGTGAATATTTTCTATTTTTCAGACCATCCTGTGTACCTAGAAATGGTTGTGTGTGAAAATGCCAGTAAGTGAGCAGTTTGTGAAATACTCAGACCAGCCTGTCTGGAACCAGAATTCATGCCATGTTCAAAATCACTTAAAGCTTTAAAGCTTGAACCATTAAAAAAAAATTTAAAAAAAAAATACTGAAAAATTCTAATTCTTTGAAACTGGAGTGTTTATCAGACCTTCAATCCAGTGAGAAAAAAAATCTATTCAAAAACACTTTGTATAACTGAGTTGTTTTGTGTCATATTTGATACATCGGGCATTTGTCGCAACTTGCTGGTCACATTTTTTAATAAACAAAAACATACAGAACACTAGAGGGCACTCGGAGAGTGCATTCCTCCGCCAAGGCTGTTGGTCGCTCAAACTGTTATTTTTTAACCAGCCAAAGAGCGTATGTGATGATGTTGGTTTGTCTGTTTGTTTGTCTGTCTCGTAGCAGGATTTCACAAAAAACTACTGGATGGATTTTTATGAATGGCCCAATCTTGCAATGTTAAAGAAGGAGAAAAATTGATCCTGAATCTACATCCTGACCTGAATCATCTCCTGAACATTTAATGGGATCATCCTTGGCCCAGGGGCTAGCTTTGGTGAAAAAATTTATCAAAATCCATCCAGTAGTGTTTGTGTAATCCTGCTAACAAACAGAGAAACAATGACCTTGAATCAGAATTAGCTCCAAAAGTGTAAAAACTGCAAACCACAAAAATACAACTGTTTAAACTGAGCTAAGGCTCGGGTTAGGTTTAGCGGGATGCTGCTTTAGGTCACCCTGGTCCTCAGAGGCTTGCCTTTTGCCACCTACTGAATACTACACACACTGAAATTATTTTATTGTATAAAACCAGTTTTTAAGGGACAAACATATTCCACTGATGAATTAAGGATCTAGAAAACATATGTATCAGATTTGATCAAGGGTTAAATCACCTTTCTTCTCCATAATGATGTTCAGTTTGAACTTCACGTCACCTTGACCATGTCTACATGTGTGAACCCACCGAGTTCCTGCCTTGTAACTGGTTGATTAGCTGTTTGTGAAAAACGATTGATAGAGTATGTTGATCAACTAGAATGTTTAATGCATATTTTTTATTTTATTCTTTTTACACTGTATTACTTGTTGTAGTTACTTTAAAGAATGAATCACTGCATGACAGAGGGCTTTGTTTAAGTCCCCTGCCGGTTTTATGCATCTCTCTCTCTATCACATCTTTTATTTAATATGTGTCTGTGCAGTTTGTATGTATGAATAAGATGAAAAATCAAATCTCTTAATCCAGTCTATATTATTTCAAATGTCTGGTAGCGTTTATGTGGCTCAGGAGTAGAAATAAACAGTTGAAGTCATAAGGTGATTCTTTTCACTTGGAAACACCTGGATAACTTTATATATCCTTCTCCTGCTTTTTGTCCATCAATAATCCTTCTCAGATCTTTTGCCTCTAATCCTTTCTGATGTGAATATTGGACAAATGTTCTGTTTTAACTTCAGTTCACATGCTTAAACTACTATTCAGTCAAAGAGTGGTGGTTTGTGCTGTGCTTGAATAAAAAGGTCAGTTCTTCAGCCCATTCATCCTAAAATAATACTGTTGTTTTTTTCCAAATAAAAATACCTTCCTGTTTCTAAATGTTGCCAGTATGCATTGAAACACTGTTAAAGCTCAGACAATTTTCTAAACAGCAACTGAGAAAAAAATCATGTCAAATAATTTGGACTTCAATGATATGTAATTAATGATGAAAATTTGCAGGATTTTTATTTTGTGTTTGTTTGTTCTTTACCTCCAATTGAATTTTTGATGTGAAAAAATGCTTTGGTTTCAGTCTGATCTGTTATAATTTTATTCTCTGGCACACGGGCACATGCAGACGATCAGTCAACGACATTTACATAGATTTAAAATGAATGTTTGCAACTTGTTTAATAAATTTTAGACATAGAAAATATTACTTTGGAAGTCAAAAACATCTAAGTACATGTTTTAATTAAAAAAACACAAATGTTCTAAGATTGTATCAGAATTCACAGTAAAAAAATATTTACCTTCATTGTAGAAGTTGGAATAAGCAAATCCATCCAGTCAAAGCAATGTAAGAATCACAGGCTCCATTTTCATTTTTCACAAAGCCTTAGATTCAGTTGTGTAAATATAAGATATTGATAGCCTCAGAGATCATCAAATAGCAATTTCTTTGGAGTCAAATTGTTCTATATCATGTTGCTGCATTAACAGTGTTATCTGTATCTTAATGTGAATAAGAATAAAAAGGTCTGACTGATCTGATCTCAAAATGGCTTTACACACATCTATAAATACAAACACATCTGTCGACCACAATTGTTGTTTCTGTTTGAATGAAATTGAACCTCATGGAGCTTTAAGCTGTACAATACTTTAATTAGATTCATGTGTGCTGGCAGTGCTCTTCCTCTGTCACAGAACTGCTGTCAATGGGCCCAAAGTACAGATGGTGTTTTGGCATATGCACCCATAAATTACATGGGTTGTCACTCTGTAAAATCATATCAAATTCAGTGGATAAAGCCATAATCACAGCGAATGTTTGGTCTTTGTTTCTTTTTTTACCCCCTTCGGAGCACTTCCATAGTTTCTCCTTTAGTGCTGTCTCATGTAAAATGCAGCACTACAACAAACTGACAGGCCTCTTGACAGCGATCTTAAAATGTCTCCACAATGAGTGTTGTACTGATTCTTGAATATTAAAATGCCACACGTAGTCCGGTTAAATCACACTAAACAGACTCCTCTCGCCTCATTCCCTGCAGAAGCTATGAGTCACAGCGGAGTCATGATAGCCTTTACATCTCTGTCAGGCTACTCCCCCCCCCTCGCTGTTTGTGATCCATTCACTGGTGTTGCACACTCCAGCCAAAGGCTTCCCTTCCTCATACGGCGTTTGTGTGCACGGTAGCATGAAATACAAACATTATTCTCCTCAGTGTAAGAGCAGAGACAGCTCTGGGGGTACGCTCAGTTCCAGGGGACGGGATTCAGACCTGCTTCAGCTCCGTCGTGGACAGTGATGAACTATGAATCATCTCAGTCAATAAGAGAGTGTAAGTGTGAGAGAGGCAGTGAGACCGGGCAGGGAGGGGAGGACGCTGATGAAAAGCCCATTGAGCTTTTGCTGCAGAATTTATTCATTCATTTATCTGTGCACAAGGCCAGAGGTTTCATTTGAACACTGGGAGGGCATTTTTTCTCAGGCATCTCTGCATCATTCTGAAAATTCTGAGCAATGATCAGCTCATTAAACCCCTTGGTGAATGCATCAACTTGTGCCTTTTCTGTAGAAGATTATGAATAGAACATATGTTTAAAAGTAATTATAAATGAATAGCATTTTCAATGTACAGTAAGTGAAGACACATGTATCAGTTTTATATGTTTCTCTTTAAATGTAAAAGATAATAAGATGTTTTGTTCATTTTGTAAATTTGCATTGTAGGACAACCTATCAATACGGGACATAATTTTAGGAAGTTCTGTGTCCACTTGTGATTGAGGGTAAAAAGAGGCAACCTTTGTTGTCATATGTTTGGAGGACTTGTTGAAAAGTAGCAACAATGTGAAAATGGTGTAAAAGAAGCAACAAGATGAAAGCAAATTAATAGGTTCAGACATGAAACGAACCACCTCTTTGAAAGAGTTTGCTACTTAAAGACATCTGATCCTTGTCATCATTTCCTGTCCTGCACTGATTTCTCTGTATTTTAAAAATTGATGCTAGGGATTTCGGAAATGGATGTAAAGAGTTCGGACACACCTTTTATTTCAGCGTTTTTCTTCTTTTTTTTTCAACATTGTACATTAATACAGAAGACAACCAAACTGTAAAAGTCTGTGTATGGAATTAGGAAGTAAACAAAAAAGTAAATAAATACATAAAATAAAGTAAACAACCCAGAACACATTTGCAGCCACATTGAGCTTTGATGACAGCTTTGCACATTCATGGCATTCGCTGCATTTGCTAGTTTTTGTGAGGATACGATGAGATTTTAAGTACTGACTGACTGTCATTTCTTAAAGTACAGATGAACTGTTTCTTTCTTGTGTTTTTTGCCATGATATGGATTTGTATGGTAGTTATAGTAGCACAAATAGAGTCATTGACTCTATTTGTGCTATGAATAGAGTCACAAATCCAAGAAATGGTGCAAAGTTCACTCACTGTTTTGGGTGAATTCCTCATGAATGTGATGAGAGAATATCAACAAGTGTGCAAAGCTGTTAACAAACCTAAAAGTTACTACTTTAGACAATTTAAAATAAACAATCCTGAACACATTTCATAACACTTTTTTCTTTACTGCACAGTTTGACACATGCTCTCTCACAGTCGTCACTATTAATTTACAATGTTGAAAATAAAAAATAAAGAAATACTATAAAGAGAATAAAGAAAACCACTAAAGGAGGAGGGCTCTCAAAAGTTTTGACTGCTAGTGTGGCTTTGACCACAGGATTTTTGAAAGTACATGTCTCAGATTTGACGCAGAGTGAAAGATAAGAGGATAGAGAGATGAAAAGAAGGAGAATAAATGCTGACAAATCCTAGTCTTTTATTCTACAGTGTATCTACCATCCATCGCTGCTTTTTTTTTTTTTTTTTTCTTCTGGCAGCTGTTTTTCCTTTTTTTTTTACTTTGGAATAAGTTGTCATGGTGACACTGAAAGCTTTCTTGTAGCAACAGACAAAGTGGCTGAATGTTTCCACTGATTGAAAATCACTCACACACACACACACACACACAGTCCAGGTAGTAAGATCTCTGTGGCCTGTTTGACTGTAGCCCATCAGTGCACACGCTACGTAGACACACAGCAGGGCGTTCATTCTTTTTGAAGCTTAATGCCATCTCTCTGCCTGAACCTTTATATTAGCACACCTTCTTTAATATGTGTAAATCCGTTGCACTTATTTGTCTCTGCTGATGATTAAAGAGGAGATGATTAAAAGAAACGGAAAACCTTTTTGGATGAAGTCTTCATTTTCAGTGGGAAAATTTAGTTTGTATTTGGCAGCATTGCAACGGGAGACTAATTAACATTTCAATTAAAGTTTGCCATTGTTGTTTTGCTTGCTTTTTAAATTTTGGAGCTACATTAGTGAAATGCTAACCAGATGAATTTTAAGCTGATTTAATAAATTGTTCCACTTGTTGCATAACTGGATAAATCTCAAAAATCCAAAAGCATCAACAGCCCTTCCACCTAAAAGAAAATTAATCATGAAAGAAATACACAAGCCTGTATTTGGATTTGTTTCCTTCTATTTGTTTGCTTCTGATTATCTGCCACATGGATATTAATGAAAAGATGTCAAGCCAACAGTTTGCAGCGCTGCTGCCTGATCATTAGTTACCAACAAAACAAAAATGAAAAGAAATCTGTGAATCTGCCACCTCAACAATATGAACAACAGCCCCTTTTTGTTGGGTATTTCAAGTATTTACTGTCATGACACCTTCACACTCCCGTAGTTGCCAGGGTGAAAAGGAAATCCGTGTGATTGGGCAAAAAAAAAAAAGCAAATAAAAACACACGCAACAGAATCTGCCAATGACAGCAGTGAGATAAAGGTAACAGATGATCAGAGTAAAAAAAATCAAGACAAAACTACACAATGAAAGAATTTTCTTTGAGCTGTAATGTGAAGTATGCGACCTATCTGTGATGAAATGCATCAATATTAAATGATAATGCATAATACTAAAGAGTGATACGCCACTTTACGGAAAATAAGCCTTTCCAAATTAATAGTAATGTAGAATCTGCTGTTTGGGCAATAAAACAATATTCATTCATTGTCACAGTCAATAGTTGGACTCTGCTAGGGCTGCCGCTTGTCACTGATTCCACTCATAATTTGTATGGACAGAATTTCTAGGTGCAGCCAGGGTGATGCAGGTCCCTGGGTGGGTGGTCTCAGGATCTCATCGATGTGGTCCTGCTTTGCTTCATTGAGCCATGACCTACAGCTCGCACGAAGGATGAAGATCAGCACCTCCAAAGCTGAGGCCATGGTTTTCACTCACGAAAAGGTGGGATGTCCACCCCGGGTTGGGATGAATTCCTGCCGCAAGTGGAGAAGTGTAAGTTTCTTGAGGCCGGAGTGGGGGGGGGGGTTGAAATGTGAGATAAAATGACGGATTTGTGCGGAATCTGCAGTAATTCTGACGCTGTATCAGTCGATTTTGGTGAGGAAGGATGTAGATCGATTTACTACCCTCACCTATGATCACAAGCTCTGGGTCATAATTCCTGGGAACGACCTGCAGAACAAAGGCGTTGGTTCACATGCAGAGCTGGTCGTCGGGCACCTTCATGGGCAGCTCACTGCTCTGTCCACGATGTTGGCAAACTAGCTGGTCTTTGTAGCGTTCCGCTAAATATGTTTGGACAGGTGACCTGCCAGTCAACACAACTTACAACCACATAGGTGCACAAGCTCATGCACTCATTCGGAGATGAAAAAAGCTGCTACTGTGGTGGTATTTAGCATCTGCAGCTCCTCTAACCACAGGAGGACCATGAAGAGACGGCTTACACTTCAGATTCCTTCAACATCTGGTACCGGTAAGAAAAAAAACACATACTAGCTTGTCAACTGTGAGGTTGTAAGCCCTGTTGAGTGGCAGGTCACCTGTTTAATCATTTGTTTCAGTCCATCATGAATGATCGCCTACTAGCTGGTTTAGCAGCATCGCAGACAGCACAAGGGTGAGTAAAATGTAGAGAATGTAGTTTCCCTACAAGGATCAATAATGTTATTATTTAATTATTTATTGCTTAAGCTACTTATTTTTCAGACTGTAGAGTGGTACAAAACTCAAAGTATCCCTTTCAGAATCTCATATAATGCTGAAGATGTGTCTTGTCTCGTGATTCTCTGCAAGGCCAATCGAATGTCCTGAATTTCATCTCATTAAACATGAAAAAAATCTGAAAATGTTGCAGCTGGAAACAAAGTTAATTTCTTATTATTAACTCAAATCACAGATATCCCACATCAAAAGAATCATTTGTAATGATAAACTTCAAAGCTTTTTTGTTTCTTCGGATTCAAAGGAAACAGAGCACGCTGAATGAGTGACCTGTTTTAGGTCTAGACTTAAAACGTGCTTTTGTCCCATTTCTTCACCTCATTTCACCTAAACCCCACTTTTTATTCTGTTGATTTTGTTTTTTTTTAATTTCTTTTAATGTTGGTCATGTAGCACTTTTATTCATTCATTGTTGAGTTTTGTTGTGCTCTTATGTTGCATGTGTTTCTGCTTTGTGTAATATTTTGTGGTTCTATATGAATACTATGAACTATTTCTATTAAGGTACACAGTCAAACTGTATTTACATAAATATTAGTAGCATATTGGTTGTTTATTAGTCATTATAAAGCATTCAATAATTTCACGAGGTTTAAGTCCAAAATGTTTGACTAATAAGTAACACTTTTACCTCAATAATCTCCTAAATACTGTACTGCTTATTCATAGTAAGTAAACACATTCCTGTTCATGAATTGTGATGATTGTTTAAAACCTATATTGAATAAATATTCAATATTCACATCAGAGACAAAAAACAGTAATTAGGAAATGGTCTGTTAATGGCTTCTTATTTATAGAATAAGGTTGCACAGACAAAGGCATTTACTAATAGATACACAATATGCTACAGATGTCTTCTTCTTTCTTCTTTCCCTTTGGGCTGTTCCCTTCAGGGGTCGCCACAGCGAATCATCTGCCTCCATCTCACCCTATCCTCTGCATCTTCTTC
>JAQQAE010017482.1:0-11458 GCA_029823295.1 Pseudamia nigra
GGTGATCTGAAGAGGGCTGTGCACAGGAGATGCCCTCACAATCTGTCAGATTTGGAACAGTTTTGCAAAGAAGAGTGAACAAATATTGCCACATCAAGATGTGTCATGCTGATAGACTCCTACCCAAAAAGACTGAGTGCTGTAATGAAAGCTACAGGTGCTGCAACAAAGTATTAGTTTAAGGGTGTGCATATTTTTGCAACAAGGTTATTTTAAGTTTTTTATTTTTTATTTTTAAAGGTTTCAGTTTGTTTTTCAATGACGTTGCACAGGTTATAGGTCACATTAAAGGTGGAAAACGCTGTGAAATTATTTATATTGGTGTCAATTTTTTATATCACAAAAACCTGACATTTGAAAAGCAGTGTGTAGACTATTGAGATCCACTGTATGTAAAGCAAGATTTTTAGCAACAAAAGAGCTGCCTATCATTTAAAGGAAAGTGTTCTTTGGGAGAGACAAATGGAGATTTGACAGGTATTGAGATGAATCCCTGCCCATCCCCCCCTGAAATCTGCACCTATGATGACAGGATTATTGCTATAAAAGAGGAGTCATGTTTGAAGCCATTTTCCTAGTGGACAGGGACATGTATTTTTAATAATATTGGATTTGCATATATAATTGTCAATGTCAACTAATACAGACATATGCAGGTGTTTTTCTTTTTATATATGGTAAGGTTATTCAAATCTTACATGACCATCCACCAATAATATCTGGATGGAAGGGCCAAATAGCAAGCGTGTCTGTGCAGAGTAAGAGTTACAAATGTGTCTTGCATGGTCTCTTCTGATCCGATCTAACTTCAACCTAAAGCATAGTGTACAGTATGGCACGTGTTCTTTTCAAGTTGAAAAGACCGTCTTTGTAATATTTTGGTGACAGTTTTTCAGGGCTGTTCGAAGTTGAGCTGCTCAGACTGTAGGAGAATGTGGACAAATATAACCCAGACCACCTTGAATAACAATGAGCGCTGATGTGTGTCCTGAAGGTGTTAAAACCCTTTGTGAGTCTGGAAATTTTACAAGTGTATTGCCAGTCAAACTGCACAACATAGATGTAAAACACTTTGGTATGATGACAAAACCAACTAAATCTGATGCCATGATACAAATGACTGTCAAAGGCCTATCATCAGCACACCAGTGCCACTATACTTGTAAACAGTGAAGTTAAGCCACATGTTCTTTGTAAATTTACCTCCCTACGGTCTATGGCCTCAGACTGGGGCAACATCCAACAAGATATGGCCATATCTTGCAGTTTCATCTGGGGTCAGCCCAACATCAGAGAGTACATTAGAGCTGCTGGTATGTGATCAGATTTACCAGGACATATGTATGTAATGTAAGGTCTGAAGAGGGTCGAAACAAGATTTTCAGAGCTATCACAAAGCACTGTTAAAGCTCCGTGGTACTTCTGGTCACTGTAACAATCCCAGACTGCTTTGACTGGTAGAGCAGAAACGTACAAATCCACTTACAGTCACTGTAGATATGCAGCTTACTCTCCCTCATATTGTATGTTTCCATTTGCATGTCTGGAATTTTACACACATTTTCTCTGCATGCACCTACAGTACATGTGGAATTGTGCTGTCATTGGCTGTATTCAGTCTGGCCATTAATGCTGAATACCAAAGACCACTTGATGCATTTTCTCATTTTATCCAGCCACTTGTTAATAAACTGAATTCATCTCTCACCGTGTGGGAATGTGACCTGGAATGGCTTGGTGGTGTTTCGAAGGTTCCACAGGGTGAGGCTGCCGTCCGAGTGACTGCACATGAACTGCTTTCCTTCATGATGCCAGCTCACAGAATGGATGGCCTGTACCGAAAACACAGAGGAAGAAGATATAACATGCCCTCTGACATTACCCAAACTAAATACAAAATCAATGGTGCATTACATCTGAAAATTGTCTCCAATTTAAAAGTTTGGCTTGATTTGTATTCCACCGCATTTCAAGTGAAAACTTGCAAAGATTTGCACACTTTGCTTTTATAGTGTTCATCATTGTACATGAATACTGAAGACATAGCTATGAAAGAACACATATGGAATTATGTACTAAACAAAAAAGTTTAACTTTGATGAGAGCATTGTACACTAATGGCATTCTCTCATCAGATGCTAAAGAATTAATATGTGCAACCTCTTGTGTTCTTCATGAGCTTTAGATGGGTGTTTTTCAACCTTTTTTTTAGGCTTGACAGATTTTTAGATTAAGAAAAAACCCACAGCACACCGCAACTCAAAAATGTTACAAACTGACCCATTAATGCTTAAAGCACCACAGATTAGTTTTAAATTAGTTCCTACTCACTCAGCATGAAACATGGGCTTGTTTTGATGTGCACAAAGCTGCTGTGCTTGCAGTACGGCGCACAGCAATTACCTTAATGAGGAAGGTAATTACTGTGCTCCCTACTGCCACCCATTGACATGGAGGAGGATTCTACCAGCCGCTACATTGCTAACACCGATGCAATGATTAAATAACAATTTTTGAACCTATTAAGTGAAATTTGATAATTTTCCATGGCGCATCCAACAACACACACACACACCTTCTCATGGCACAGAAGTTGAAAATCATGGCTATAGACACAATCAGTTCTTGTGCAGAAGAAAGGTGGGTACAGAGTTGACAGCCCTATTAGTGCTGCTACAACTACTGTACAAATCCATGTGCATACTATGACAAGAGACATTAAGTTTTGCAAAGAAAAAAGACAATCCATAACTACTTTAAGAAATGTACATCAGTCATTTAAAAAAATTTCAAGAACTTTGAATGTGAAAATGCAGTCACCAAATGCTGCCAAAGCTATGATGGAACAGGCTATAATGAGGACTACCTCTGCTGCACAGGATACGTTTATTAGAATTACCAGCCTCAGAAACTGCCAATTTGCAGCACCTAAGGTAGAGCTTGAAAAACAATAAATGAAGGCATGTTCAAACTTTTGACTGGTACTGGTACATGTACTGTATCACAATTCATGCTTTTATTCATGCATAACAATACCACCTGAATGAACATCAACGACAATTAGCATTTTCATTTTTGTGTAATGGTTTTGTATTCCCATAACCTTAGAACTCCTGAAGTACAATAAAAATAATAAATAATTACTACAAAGGCTGCTTTTTAAATCTGACTGCTCTTTATGTAATCTGACATGTTTTTCACCAGCGCCAGTCAGGCTTTAATTGTTAATTCATGTGCATTAGTCTTTAATATTCTTCAAACTTTTGATCTTATCTCTGTGCGATGTGGGAGATGGACGTTTCAAATAAATGCTTGTGGAAAACGTTACTGTTGTGTAAAAACAAGAGAAACTTCAAATCGATAGTGAATCTTTTCTTCCATTCCCTTTTGTTTGACTGAGCCCTTCTTCTGTGTTATTTCAGTGTAGTGTCAGTGCCTCTTCACGCCGACTCTACAATGTCAGTCCATGTTACTAAGAGGGATGATTAAACCACAGTTGGAAAGGGAGATATGTCACAGGAGAGCATGAACAGCTCTGAAGATTTTTAGCTTCAGGTGGAAAGCGTGTGTGCAGATAAACATTTGGACGTGGACTCTGCACTGTAATATTCACACATCTTCCATACTTTGCCGAGATGTTGTACCAAGGTATTTCCCATAGGGTAGATAATCTTACATCTTAAAGGTCCCACACTGTGAAATTGCATCTTTATTAGGTTTTGGTTTAAATAAGCTCTGTATTGTAAAATAAAAACTATGAACTGACTCAGTGCTGTCAGTCAAAAGAAATCCTCAACAGTATCATTTTGAATTGTAACATGAGCCAACTGGGCAATCCATTTTAAGAAAGTTGATTGTGAACATTGCATGATGCTGTGTTTAGTGGTCTTGTGATCAAAACATTAACCCATGTCACCTTGAGAATATCCTGTCTTTCAACCAATCAGAGCAGCTTCTGATGAAAAGTGGGCAGTGATGACATATCAGTGAAATCAGAACAAAAGCAAAGAATAAATCGAGTCAGTAAACTTCCAAACACCCATACTAAGGTATTTGAAAGACAGGTCACAATTTAGAATAGACACATATTAGCCATTTACTAGTTGCTTATTCATTCTAGTGAAGTTGGGATTGTAAATAAAAACAGAATTCAATGATTTTCAAATCTCATATATGCATATTTTATTCCCAATAGAACATAAACAATGTATCAGATGTTGAAGATCCAGCCATCAATAGTGTATAATATCATCAAGAGATTCAAACAATCAGGACGAAGGCCAAAGGTCAAAACTAGTCACTGCATTAAAAACAGACATGATGCTCAACTGGAAATCACTGCATGGGCTCAGGAACATTTCCAGAAATCACTGTCTGTGAACACAGTTCACCACACAATCCACAAATACAAGTTAAAGCTGCATCATGTACAGAACAAGCCATATGTGAACATGATTATCAAAGGCCGACGTCTTCTCTGGGCCAAAGCTCATATAAAATGGTAGATGTTGGGCTCTTCAAACTCTTTGCAGTTTTACATTGAGGAGCATTTTTCTGGAATTGTTCCACAATTTTTAGACACAGTTTGTCACAGATTGGTGAACTTCTGGCCATCTTTACATCTGAGAGGCTCTGTTTCTCTAAAATGTTCCTTTTACAACCGGTCACGTTACTGACCTGTTACCATTTAATCTAATTGGTTGTTAAATTATCCTCCAATTGTTGTTGATTTGTGCCTTTTACTTGTCCAGCCTTTTTTCGCCCTTGCTCCAACTTTTTTCAGATGTGCTGGTCCCATCAAATTCGACAGAAGTTAATATTTTGCATGAAATGGTAAAATGTCTAAGATTCAACATCTGATTTGATGTTTGTGTTCTATTATTGATGAAATATGGGTTTATGAGATTTCCAAGTCATTGTATTCTGTTTTTATTTACATTTTACACAACATAAGTGGTACTCATATGAATGTAAGGGTTAATATGCACCCTTTAAAGCATTTTGTGTGACAGGTCATCTTGAAGTAATTAGGTATTCTGCTGTTTCTTGACTCTGTGGAGTGTAACTTGTTTTTTGCACTTGGATGAAGAGGTGTGAGACAGAAGCCACGGTACACTGGAGGTGATGCACAGAAAACCACATAATGAATATGATGGTACCGGACATGGGAAAGGAAATGAGAGGTGGCAGTGGATACCGACGATCACACACCCAGAGTGAAAATGTCTGACGCCACAGGCATTCAACGAAACAACTGATTAAATACATGAAAAGCTGGAATGGTGATTAAATGACATGCTTATGTACTGTGATATGTTAATGTGCATTTCTCCTTTGTTTTGGAGGTTTTCTTTACTTTTCATTGTCAGCTAAAACACAACAGAACACACATAATTTTACTGATTTTACCAGCACACGGTAATTTTACATTTTATGTCTTTTACTTACATCGTTTTTGTCTTTTTGTGGCTTTTATGACTTTTTGTCATTTTGTATCTTTTGCATCATTTCTCTTCTTATTTTGACTTTTAAATCATTTTTGGCTTTTTGACATCTTTCGTGACATTTTCCTACTTTTGTGCATTTTATGTGTATTTTGTCTTTTTTCCACGTTAGATCTTTTAGATCATTTTCTTCTTGTATTATCTGTCACAGTACTTTGGTCTATTGTCTCTTTTGCATCATTTGTGTCTTTTTTGTCTGGCTGCTTACAGTGTTTTCATCTTCATCTCTGGCACAATGCTTTTTGTCTTTTTTCATGGTGCTTGAGTGACATGAACAGTGAGGCAGAGAAACATGTACAAATTTGCATTTTCTCTCACAAAATCCATCTGTATTTGGTTTTGGGGTTTTTGTGTGGTGTAAAAAATAAGATGTGAAAATAGACTCAAGGCATTTAATAATACACTACCTTTATTTGTAAACTCGTGTGTTTGTGTTGTATATAAATGACCAATCATACACAGTTCCTCATTACCTTTTAATGAATATCCTAACTTTATCAGTTATAAAACAAGCAAAAAATGTCAAGAAACATATATGGTGCTTACATTTTTGTTTGTACTGGTCTATTGTGTGTGTGTCAATAGTCTCTGCTGCTGTAATGATGGTGGGTTGGAATTTGTTCCTCAGGTGTAAGAGGTGCATATTACTGTGATTTATGACATCACAAGTCATAACCACCTATTCTACTCTAATCTAATCCTGCCCCAATGAGTAAGAAGAATTCTACATTTTAAAACATTACAAATTAGAATGAATGATATCCAAAGTAAAATTAGCCCCAAACCCCTGAGCGAGTAGCCTGATACTTTTTTTTCCAGAAAATTGTCCTTAAAAAGTGTATTATTATGTGTTTATAGTGGCCTTGCATCAGAAACTGATCCCAAGTCACCTCTGGAGTGACTTGCTGTTGAGCCAATCAGAATGTTACCTGAAGAAAAGGGGGCCATCACAACACGTTGCTGTGAAATCATGTGTGTGGCAGTTGTAGAAGGACCTTGGAAATATAACACCTGTACCAAAGTCTTAAAAGCACATACACGTAGCAGAAATAACATTATGACCACTGACAGGTGAGGTAGTAATAATGTCTATTATCTTATTACAATGACACCTGTGAGTGTGTAGGATATATGATGCTGCAAGCAAACATTTAGTCCTTAAAGTTAATGTATTTGAAACAAAAAAGAGCAGTATAAGGATGCAGGCAATATAGACAAGGACCAAATTGTGATGTCAAGACAGCTGGGTCAAAGCATCTCCAAAACTCTGAGTCGTTCGGTGGACCTGTTCCTGCTGGGGACAGAATCCCGTGAAGACGGAAGGACCAGTAGATAATCTAAGGGAACTAGGGGAACAAAACATTTCTATCACATAATGTTGTGGAGGCTCCCACTTTTGATTCCAGAACAGCTTTAACCAGATACATGAGTTGTACCAGACCTCTGAAAGTTGCTGTAATAACTGGCACTACATTACACATTAGACATTATAGTGACACATACTGTACTTTCAAATCCTGTAAGTTGTAAGTTTGGGCCTTCATTAAGCTAAGCTGTTTGTACAACACATTTCATTAATACTCAGTTGGGCTGGAATCTGGTTGTTCATCCTTAGCTCACTTTTGTTGGGGTAGTGTCCACTGGAGACTAGAACACCTAACAAGATTTTTAGGTTTAGATACAATGGCCAGTTATTACCATCACTATTTGGTCCTTGTTAAAGTTGCTCAGATTCTTACTTAGTTTGGACCATTTGCTGCTTCCAGTGCAACAACTATGAGGGATAAATGCTCACTTGCTGCCTAATACATCCACCCCCTGACAAAAACCACTGGAACCAACATTATGATGACTTCACTGGTTAGTGGTCATAATGTTATGACTGATCGATATAAGCACTACTGATATGAATTCATGATACAGGACCTTTAATATTTGAATCATACCGTTTTTTGGACTTTCTACAACATCTTTTGTTTCTTCTACCAAATCTTCACCTGTTAACAAATATCACTGCACAGACACTACATCTTCCATCCAGGTGTGAGGAGACACAAATTTGACATCGTACACACTCTGGGATACTGTCCCTTCGTTTTAAGCTGTTCTGTTACAATGGCAAGTGACAGCATAGTCTTCACTTTTTAAATGAGTGTGGTACAAGCTGTCAGAGACACCTTGAACCGCTTTATTTATGTCTAAACCAATTGCACCTTCTTGTTCAAAACCTCGCCCTTAAAATGAGGAATTTGTGTTGTTCAAAGACAGAATGTGATGGAAAGAAAAGCAAATGGCAGCTCAAATAAGCATCTTTCATCAGTGGGGAAATGTTTTATGCAAACTGCTGTATCCTCTTATCATTACTACAGCACTTCTCTGTTTCCTGACAGCACCATTAACATGCTGAAGGAAGCTATAAACAGACTTGAAACAAGCCTGAAAATTTGTCCAAAAGCAGCTATGGTGTCATTTGAGGTTTTTAAATGCTCCCTCACTTCAATTATGCATTCCCCTCTGTGAAAACATGACTCATTGTTGTTGCCATTTCCTATTCGTATCAAGTTGCAGTTTTGCCATAGTTTTATGTTTGTATATTCTCTCTGATGTTAAAACAAGGGATCCCCACAGAGATGCTGAAATGCATCTCTTTGAATATTATGACACAAGAAATTGCCCAAAGCTGCTAAAAACAGACCTTTCGAACTTCACAGGGTGTGTCGACACAGAGTAAACCGTTCCAGGAGGAGTTTTTAGTGGGTTTGAGTATTTTTAGTGCATGAGAGTGTGGTGGTGCTTACCTCATCATAATAGATTCGGAAGTCTGCCTTCTTAGCTCGGAGGTCCCACTGTACAATTGTTCCACTCTCAAACCCGATAAGCAGCTGTAAGGGGACAGAGAATGGAGAATAAGTAAGTAATGAAAGAATATATTTTCAATAGCCTGAAATCCACCAATAATTACAGATACAGTAAACACACACGGTCACTAGAGTCTACCGTACGGAAGGGAGTAAATTATCCTCCACCACTTCTAAAAGAACTGTCCTGTTGCGCCTGGTAATTCTGCATAACTTTTAAAAGTTGAATTCTTTTTGTCAAAGCTGTTTCAGCGTAGTTGCGATGCACTTAACTGTCAGAGGAGTTACAGAGATGAAACAGAGATTTACTATTATTAGGAGACTTTTTTTTTTCTTTGAACTTATGGGACTGCTATTGCCACACTAAGAGCCAGATTCACAAAGGATTTGCATTGGTTTAGAAAAACATGCACAAAAGCAAAAAATAGCAGGTACTGTAATTCACAAAGCACCTGATAAACACACAGAAAGGCTGGAAGTCGTGCACTGCTCAATGATGCAGACAGCGTCGAGGTTGCAGCGCTGCCATTTGAACAGATGCAAATGGATGCAAATGAGGGAATATTAATACATTTGTCCCAAAATGCTTTTTTCTAAGCAATTAAATCTCAGTGCTAATAGCATCTAATTCGGAAAAAAATGCAAAACACAGTGCACCTGAGGCAGATTATGCATTAATTCCTAATTCTGCATTAGGAGTAATGTCTAAATGCTCTCAGCACTGAATATACTGTTATCAGCAGTGAATAACATTTTTTTCAGTATTAGTTGATATTCCACACACAGTCAGTGACACTTAAACAATAATGGGCATTTTACTGTTTCAACAGGAAAATGGTGAAGTGGTTTCTGTTTATGGTCTGTGTGTGCATCCTTACTGATTTTTGATTCTGTTTATTCCCTGTATGGCGCAATGTTCTGCCTTTTTCCTGCATTTTCATGATTTGAAACATTCCTTACACTTCCTTTTATTAGTCCAGATTCTAACAGTAGAATACACAGCATTAGTGATCATCAGATCATGGTGATCAGGTGATAAACTAAAAAAAAAAATCTGCTGTGGTGTGTGTAAAGGCACACACTATCTTATTGAAAGACCAGCTGTGACACATACACAGAAGATCATTTATCCAAGATACATCCTAGTAATTTCTAACCTGCTCAAATTACAGATTGAACTAGGAAATGAACCAAAGTGTACAGTAAAAGCAACAGTCCCACCAAATCACACACAAGAGAAACACAAGGCCATAAATAATTGTTCATTAAGTACCGAGGAGGCAGCGGTTCAGTACCTGTGACTCATGATCCAACAGGTGGACACGGATCGTGTCTCCATCAGTGTTAAACCGTGTGTGTAAAAGCACACGGTGTAACACAGGTGAAGATGTTAGCCAATCAATAAGTTCAAATAATCACATTAGGGTAGTCAAAACCTATGAACTCCTCATTACTGAAAATATCCAGGGGGTTGTTCTGTCCCTGAAAGCCACGTTGACTTTAATCGACATATGCTTTGGTCTCTCTGACCCCACGGACATTGATATGCACATCAAATCCTCCCACAGTCGTTTCGATTATTTATGAGATGTTTGCTGTAAAGTCTGTAAACATAAGGTCACTGTCTTTATGGTACAAGTTGTGTTAATACTACAGATGTGGTGCAAACTCCACAGCCTTTTACTTTTTGCAATTTCTGACATTTCCTTTACAGACCAGTCTGCGTGCTGATCTGAATTTTTTGCTCTTGTATGTCATTAGCATGAAGAATTTATTGAATAGGTTGCAAAAAAGGAGCAGATAGTCCACACTAATGCAATGCAAAATCCAGTGCAGTTAGAAGGTGCAGTGGAATTTTGAGGATCCAGCCGTGAGTCTTTCTTAATACATTCCTTCTTAGACATTGTTTCATACTGTGTATCAACATAATGAAAACCAGATATAGATTTAATGCTTTATACACTACATATCACACAAAACAGCAAAGAAAGACACAAAGTGCACTTTAAAGACCGCACCCACACAATTGCAACATATACACTGCTAGTCAAAAGTTCAGATACGCTGTCTGCCTCAGTAGTTTTTCTTTATTTTTATCATTTTCAACATTGACATCCAGACTGTGAAAAAACATGTATCGAATCAATATGTTTTATGTTCTGAAAGGAGCCATATTTAGCTTTGAACTGTCCCAAGTTTGACCATCCTGAGTCAGCACCTCCAGTTAATTAAATCATCAATTTTAAACTGTTACTTAAACAGTATATATGAATTTTATTTTGGTATCATGTTTAAGACATTTTTTTCTAATAAATCCATTACTACATTATTCACTAGTTCAAATGCCACAGAATACTTATACACTTGACAATGTTGACGTACAGTATGATAATAAACAATATGTACCTGTACCTAATCTAGTTTGCTTGGACATTGATCCTAGCATGCCTGTGCCGTGGGCTGCGTAAGACAGATTTAACACCAAAATGTCATCATCACCAGTGAGCAGAATGGGCACCATTACTCATGTCCAACCTGGTTTGGAAAACATCCTTGGATATATGTCACAACACAAATACTGTACCATGACTACCCTGGCAAATTTAACCTGATTCTTTGAGGAGAAAATACTGTAAGAGGTGAGAAAGTTTCCAGATCTGCTCATGATGAGCTACAGATTGTGGAAAGATGAAATTATGATGACAGTAGTGTTCATGTTTTCCTAATTACGTGGTGTTACATGTCAACAGTTTTACAACAAATACTTTCTTTACTTGAATGATTATTGGTTTCATTGACAAACATCATATGTGTAAATGGTGGCATAATTCAGTTGGGATCAGAACATTTTCTATTGCTTGGTATTGACTAATGCAATTTTTTTCCAAAGTTTGGTCCCATGGATCAAACCAGGTGTGGACTTATACAATACAATGCAATATACTTCATTAGCCCAAAGGGTAATTTGCCTTGGACTCGTGTTGGATACAATGCCTAAAGAGTAAGCTGCCTTCTTTCTGTAATATTACCAAAATTAGAAATGTACTGTCCCAAGGAGACGCAGAAAAATTAATCCATGCATTTGTTATGTCTAGA
>JAQQAE010017483.1:0-11457 GCA_029823295.1 Pseudamia nigra
TTTAGATCTTTGAGTCCATCTCATGAAAAACGGGATCAAAAACAAAAGTGTTGCGTTTATATTTTTGTTGAGTGTAGCTATGTAACTGAAAGGATATATTTGATGCTAAAATATAATTATTGTTGGTATCTGTTAATTTTCTAATTTTCTGTCACAAAAAAACTGAAAAAGTAGCAAAAGTACATTATCAGGTTTTGCATCAATAAATGAGTACATTTAGTGCCTTCTGTGCATCATATCATGCCTGTGTGACTGACTACTTTAAATACTAAAGCGCTGAGACAGGTGAGTGTCTGTTTCTGTAAAGAGTTCAAAGTCTGGCCTTGAATTCTACCTCAGAGTTTCACCATGCAAGACAGGAGATAACTCATCTGTTGCTATGCCATTATGATGTGTATTATGGGGTGGCCTGTATTATATATAAATACCAAAATGTTTTTCCTGTCAGGGAGCTCCTCGAACTGTGTTGTGTGTAGATTTTGTGCCCTGAATAAAGGAACTAAAAACTTCTTAAAACCTCTTTTTGAGTGTGATGATTCTCTTTTTCACCCACATTGTTAGACGCCATATTACAAGTACATGCATTCATGAGAAATTACTGTACTTTTAGTGGTTGATTGCCGTGCTGGATTAATTTCTGACTGAAGTCCACTGTGTCTCCATCATGGGCATAAAAACATGAATTCAGTTTAAAATTCCTGACTCCTGTTTAAAATGGTAAAACATGGAGAGCTGACTGAGTTCACATGAAAGCACTTCATGATGTGGGATGGTCTTAGACACAAATAGCACAGGTGGTTTAACACATTTGTGAAGCAGTGTACATATTGCAGTGGTTAAACAAAATATGGGAGCTGCACTTTTTTAATTTTGTAAATTTCTGTCTAAGTGAATAAGCAACTAAAATAGGGGTCTCCGCAGGCCATCAGACTAATTATACTTCCCACATATGAAATCAGATTGGTGACTTAGCAACAAGATATAGTGAGAGGCCCTATTCATAAAACTACCCAGTACAATGCATTTTTTCTAAGTATTTGCTTTAAAGGTCAGTCTTCTAGTAAAAAAAGTTATTCATACAGCATCTTATCCCTTAAGAGCTCCTATAATGAAAATCTCTTAAGTTGACCTGTTCTTCATTAGAGGAGAGAACAGCAAGGGCAGAGGAAGCTGTACAAAGAGCTAAAAGAAATATTCTCCAGATTCTGAAGGACAGAGAGTGAAGGAAACTTCTTTTCTAATTTCTTTTTCCCTGGATGTTCACAGATCACAGGATCATTAATATTAAGTAGATTAAGTGCTAAAATGACCAGAATGATAAATATGATTAAGATATCAGCACGTAAATATGATACCCATTTTCAAACATGTAGCATTTGCTTTTATAAAAATCCCAGATTTTCCTTGCATAACAGCTACAGTATTCAGAATTACTCCGTTTAAATAGCAACCACATTCTTAGATTAGTCCAACTGATTTCATTATGACCACTATTTATTTCTTCTGGTATGTCTTTTAGAAGGCATACTTGGCTGCAGAGTCAACAAACCTCTTCTCTCAGGTAAAATGCCTCAGAACTGCTAAAACACTGCTATGACTTCTTAGAAGAAATGTTTTTGGCTGAATGAGGAGGATGAGTGTCAATACCTCATGTGTGAAAGCTCATTCAGTGCTTTATTTTTGCAGAATTTGCTACAGGAATTAGTTTTTTAGCCAAACAGTTAAACAAAAAGCTTCATTTTATTCAAAATGCAGCTGCTAGAACTGTTAAAAGTGTACCTCCTACAGTCTACTCTATTTAGTAATAGCTGCTACAATTTTTAATAGTTAATTAGAAAATGCTGGAAAATGGATCTAATACTGTATAAAATATAAGCCTAATAACATAATCAAGTGAAATTTGTTACATTTTGTCAAGTTATTACTTAATACAGTGTCTTCACATAATACATGCCACTTTTCTCTGTTTTCTCTCACTTGCATTCATCTGGTGTCCACTGAATGAAGCCCCTGTATGCAGCAGGACCAGCAAATTGTCATTTTAGAACAAGAACAAGAAAAGCATCTTTATTCTGTAGACCAGTCAGGCAAGAATGAAGTGACTTGTATATCTTGCGTGCAGCAGCACTGCTCATCCAGCCACTGTTTTGCACAGCACACTGATGCCTTATACTCACCGAATGTCATCCAAACTGAGGCTATTTCTGGAACAATATGCACAAGGAGTTAGTGGCAGGGCTCAGTGGCCACATACACACCATACCCCATGATTGAAACACAACACTTGATCCCTGCCCTCAAGTCAGCTTCACTTTTAAACTTTAAGATCTGGCATTTTATGGTTTTTATGCATTTTATTGTTCATTATTCTATGTGTATAAAAAGCCAAAAGTTACATCCTCAAAAGCCTAAAAGAGACGATTAACTATGTCATATGTCCACTATGACTTCAGGAGTCTTCTATTAAATACTAGCTGATGAGTCAGGATGATGATATTACAAACAGCTTGCATTTGAACACATATAAAGCTGGACTGAAGTGACACCTACCTGCTCATCCTGGAATTCCTGGCAGGGGACTCGGCCCCTCTAAGGAGCTGGCGAAAGTACTAGAAAGGAGCATGAAGGACAAACATAATAAACTTCAGGTCTGTGCGTGTAAATTCACACAAGCACACACACACAATATTAGGAAAATACGGTGTATCTTAACCTCAAAGGGATACTGTAATGTGCATTTTATTTTGGAACAGGACAAGTTAGTAGCAACAAAATGAAAGAAAAATGTCTTATTATTGTCCAGGCACTCTTTTCATGCAGGGTAGTGGCCTGCTGTGGACAATGGTTGTGCTTTGGTCCACCATCAGTATTCAATGAAACACCCTCTGAGGGGTGAAATTTGGCTTGGCAGCTGGGCCTAACGCCAGTGTCAGCTCATTGGCCGGTCCCGCCTCTGGTATTGATGACACGGCCGGCAGCGGTTGGTGGCTGAAAGATCGAACGAGATTAGCGCAAATCAAATCCAATTCCAGCATCTGACGGATACAATTATGTTACAGGGCTTTGAATTTGTTGTTTTGGATTTTGAACGGACTATGTAGACATTAGAGCAGGGAAACATGGAATTCAGACACATAAATAGTGAGGTTTTTCTTTAGTTTCTAGGAGGCTTGAAGTGATTAGGAGCCAGGGGAATAAAATATGTTGTTATCTAACAAAAACAAATTTCATTTTTAAAAGTGCACCCATTGTAGATATTAACATTAAAGTTAAACAAGACGAAATTGAAACAAATATGCTCACTGTGTCCCGTACAAGCAATACCGGTAAATGGAATTGACTTATGCTTGACATAAATGTAAATCTTGTTTGAGGCGCTGTTACAAGAAGGTTCACGGCAAATCTAAACCTGAATTGTAAGTAATACTCCTGCAGAGTCACAAAATGAATTAGTCTGTGGTTTTGTCTGTATCATTTACAGACATTAGAGATGCAGTTATCTTATATTTTTGTCGAACACTTACACACACCACATTCACCATCGGTTTGGAGATTCTAAGCACAAAAAGAAAGTGTACGTAGAATTTAATAGCCATATTTTGAGGCATCATTTAAACTCCAACAACTATACACAACTATGGAAAATGCTATGTTAATTTTAAATCAATATTATACAATATTCATGTACTGTAAGAGGTGTTGCCTTGAACAAAAACACCTTGATGTGAAATATAAATATTTTACCCATTTCCTGAACATGTATGTAGATAATGACATGGTTACGTCCATGCCTTTATGACAAACATTGGCAGAGAATGACATAACAGTTCATACACAGGCTGCATTGCAAAACGTTGCACCTGTACCCGATTTGAGACCGCATACAGAAGTGGCCCAAACCAGATTTAAAATGATCAGATTCCATGAGATGTATGACGTTCACATTACCAAGAAAAAGACAAACTGGGCCACATACAGGCAAAAATGGGATTTGAGCCACTTGCGCCTGCAGTGTGAACCTAGCCTAAGCGTAAATATTACTATTTTAAACAAAACAGTATTTAATAAAATGAGTCATGATGTTGTGAAGCCAGATGGCAAAGAGTGCTTCATGTCTTAATGCTGGTGCTAACCTCATCACTGTGACAAAACATGGGGGTGAACACGTTCTCCAGCAGCGACAGGACATGCTCATAGGCTTCAAACAAACATCTCATGGTTTGCAGTTTCACCACCTCTGCGTAGGGACCCTCCGCAACTGGAGAGGAAACATTTTAAAAACCTCGAATTCAAAAGCACTGAATTTTGAATGATTATTACTATGGCGTTCATGCATATGTAAGGCTGCACAGTCACGTACTGTTGCGTATTTCTTCCACTATAAAGGGGTCGAAGCGGATCTTGTCAATGCTCTCGTCCAAACAGTAGGTCTCATAGATTTTCTTCACCTCCTCGTGCAGCATCATCTTCTCCGAGTCGGACAGTTCTGGACACAGTATCCTGTCGTTGAATTCCTCTGTCAAATAAAGAGACACAGTAAGCGTGGCTCGCTATGACTGGATGGACTAAAAATATTGATGAGTCTAGAATCGAGCAGTTGTTTGATCACCATCATTGGCTGGTGATTAGTGTCACAACAGCTAACTTCCACGTGCATGAGACAATTTTTATGTGGTCAACAAACTAATAAAATGTACAAAAGAAGCAAAAAAAAAACATCCCTATTACAAAAACTGGAAGAAAAGCCCTATGTGCCAGGAAACACGAAGAAGACAAAAGGAGCAAACAAGACTTCATTACGTGAAAAGACGAACATGATATCCCAATGAAAAGCATCCTTTGCTTTTGAAAACAGCTCATGATGTTTACCCCTGATGACACGGACAATTCAGATCCATTTTTCTTGTTTCTTCTGGGTAATGGAAGACATTCAGAATTAGATAACTTTATTAATCCCATGAGGGCAATTCATTTGCAGCTTACAGTCCACGCACACAGCACCTTACAATCACAGACAAAATTATTCTGTAAAGCAACTACTCTCAGAAACATATTTACTTTGAAAAAACTACTCAAGTAAATGTAAAAAGTAAATGTAATCGAGTACTACCCACCTCTGGGAATAGGTAATATTCACAGTTCAAATAATGTTAATGCAGTGTTAATGCACTTTGTGACTAATTAATTTCCAGAGCATAATGATCACACTGGTCGTATGGGATTTTAAACGTATTCATTCACAGCATTTGCAATGAATGACAGGCTACAGTGGTCACCTTTAAACAGCCTCCAAGCAGAAACACCACAAAGCCGGTCTACTCAGTGTGAAATTAATGTCTGCACTATGTCTCCAGTACAGAGCAGCTGGTTTATTTGCATATCAGGCGGGAAAGGTCAGATCTGATCAGAAGTCACATCTGTAACGACAAGTCTGAACAGATGCACGCACAGCTGATCGAATTTGATCCAATGTGCCAGAACGGACGATAATGCCAGGTCTGAATGATTTCAGACTGTTTGGTGGCCGGATGTTAGCAACAAATTTAACTAACCTACTGTAAAAGAAGATATTGAATAGGCTTTCAAAAACTCACCGACTGCAAGACAGAACTGGAGCACATGAACAGCGCCTTCTTGCTTCAGAAAGTTCATGAAACGAAAAAGCAAGTCTTGTTGTTCTCTGATTTCCTTTAGCTCCAGCTTCAGCACCTGCTCAAACAGCCAGAACAGAATAGTTGCTATAGTGTAGAGTATAGTGTATTTTGTGCATGTGTAATCTGAGAACTTTAACACTTACTGAGGGCTTTTTGCCGCGAGTATTGGCATACTTTTGCAAGAAAGGAACCAAATTTGAAGTGGGCTCTGTGGCTTCTTCAGGCTGCAAGGACCGAACCAGACTTTATTTGCACGGAAACAACATGACAGTTTGTGGTCACCTGTTGAAACCAACAGAATATAAAAGACTCCATGCACATCAATACAGTGATCAACAGGTACTTACAGGAGAGTTGTCGATGAATATCAATATCAAATGATTCACTGTGTCCTGAAATTTAAATACACACAAAATAAGTGCATATAAATTATTTGTGGTAGAATCAGACAACTTTAATATACAGTGGTCCCTCGCTATATCGCGATTAACCCTCCGCAGCCTCGCTGTTTCGCAGATTTTTTTGTGCAATTTTCATGTACTTTTTATACAGCGTATGAACATGCATTGTGTTCTGCGCCCTGATTGGCTAAGGCCATTGTCAGTCATCTCTTCCGTGTTGTGTCTCCTGTGCTGAAGTGTGCTGATCGCTGGAGGTGTGCCTCTGAAGCGCTGCGTGTTTGCGGGTTTTCTGACGGATGTGCGGGTGTCGACAAAGGCCTTCATTGGAGGAGGTCGCTGCGGTGGAGCGGCACCGTGGGGCAACACGGTGGTGCTGTGGGTAGCACTCGTGTGATCTCAGTACCGGGTGGTGGGGCCTTTCTGTGTGGAGTTTACATGTTCTCCCCGTGTCTGCGTGGGTTCTCTCCGGGTTCTCCGGCTTCCTCCCACAACCAAAAACATGCACTAGGGGGTTAGGTGAATTGGTCACTCTAAATTGTCCATAGGCATTAATGTGAGTGTGAATGGTTGTCTGTCTCTATGTGTCAGCCAGGGTGTGCCCTGCCTTCGCTCAAGTCAGATGGGATAGGCTCCAGCACCGGGGTTGGTCCGCTGCTGTGATCAGGGACAGTTCAGAGTTGGACAAGTCTCCACGTCTCCTCCCAGAATGAAAGCTCAGGCAGTAACCCTGCGTCTGTTTCCGCAAATGTGTGCGTCCATTCCCTCCAATCTGACTTTGACCCTAAACACATGTAGATTGAAAAGAGCCAGTTAGATCACTTGACATAGCTCTATGTGTGTGTGTGTGCGCGCGTGTTAACGTGGCTGAAGGCTCAATATAGCTACCTTTGTTAATTTTGTATGTTTATTATATGGTACTTTAACTTTGTCATTGCTTAGCATTGTCATTTTATTCCCACTAATAATTTAAATGATACACTTTGCTCTTTGCACCATTAGTGGCTTGTTTTACTCACATTGCTTCATTTTGTTGGATTTTTAAAAATTTTAGATCATTTTTGTGATTCTAGTCTTTTTTCATCAATAGACTCTACAGCCTATTTTTGTCTATTCTGAGGACTGTCATTTTTGTTGCTGTGTACTGTTCGGTCTTTATTCTTACTCCTGATTAACTTTTTTCCTATTTAAATAGTAATATACTTAAAGACACGGAGATGGGCGGTTTAATTTGCCTTAAAACATACATGTCTGTTCCTATTTTTGCCTGTTGTTGTCCAATTTCTTGATGTTTTTTGATGATTTCTGTTCATTTTCTGGGGATTTTTTAATTATTTTCCATCATTTCTTGATTACAGTCTGCATTTTTGGCCATTAGATTATTTTTCTTCATTTTGGTCCATTCTTATTTTTGTTCTGCTCAGTCTTTTTATTCTTACACCTGATTATCTTTTTTTCTCCATTTAAATAGTAGTATACATAAAATATTAATATGTGGTTTCATTTGCCTTAAAACCTGCATGTTTGGTCCTATTTTGGCTTATTCTTGTCCTCTTTGATAGGGTTCGTTTGTTTGGTTCAGAAACTTACTAAGCAAGACACAACTGGGTGCATTAACATTTCACCAGAACAGAGAAAGAAGTATTAGACATGGGGTTTTATGAACGTTATAAAAGCCGAGTGACCAGTTTCACCCTGCTCTGGGGCCTTAGTGGGCCTAATCTTTTCCTTTTCCACAGTGGACGTGGATGCGATCCTTTGAGACGCACTGAGTCAGATCAAAGTGTGTTCTCTGCAGGTTCACCGCCCACCTCCTCGGCCGCAGTTTGTCTTTGACCAGGTTATGAATTGAGGAGAGCTCGCTTCAACACGTCTTTTCTTTACTCCAGGACTCCTAGACGTGTGTGTGTGTGTGTGTGTGTGTGTGTGTGTGTGTGTGTGTGTGTGTGTGTGTGTGTGTGTGTGTGTGTGTGTGTGGGTGTGTGTGTGTGTGTGTGTGTGTGTGTGTGATTGCATGGAAGCTGTAGCAGTGTCTTGGTGAGCGCTTTTTTATTTTTGCAGACCAAAGAAGAGCGGATTATGCGTTTTTTGAAGCACTCACCTTTAACTCAAACAAATTATTCACTTCAGCTAATAAAAGGAATTTGACGCACGTGAACTTTGATTGAGGCTTTGTACCCCCCCCACACACACACACACATACACACACACACACACACACACACACACACACATAGGCTTGTAATTCTCCTTTTCTTCTCTCGTCACTGTGGCTTATTCTGCTTTACTACACAGTCCTTAATACAGTCACTTTAACCCGAACGTGTTCCATTATGACTTATTTCTTGTAATAAATGATATAAAAGCACTTAATGGGGGCTGATCCTATTGCAACAATAAATCTGATGAGCTACTCTTAATATTTTATTTATTGGTTTATTACGTTTAAACCATAAGATATTTGATGTAAACAAGATAATTATGTGCCACGAGATTAAAATGTTGCATTGGAAGAGGATGAAAGCCAATCGGTCTTAAAATGAAGCTGCATAATAAATTGAAAGAGCTCAACCCTTTTTATTCAATAATTTCTTTGATTACTTTTTTAAATTTATGTTCATGTTGAAGGGATTTCTCTACCTGTTCTATTTTGATACTTTTGTTTCTCATTTATATTTTAGTTCTCCAAAAAGAAATCTGCATTTGTGGACATTTTTGTTCATTTTGTGGATACTTTGTGGTTCACTTTGTTCGTTTTTTTTTTTAAGTGCAATTTTGTTGATTATTTTATTCATTTTTATCATTTTTGCTGCTTTCCCTGATTATTTTGTTCATTTTTGTTACATTTCTTGACAGTTCTAGTAGTTTTTATTTATTTTATGGATTCTTTTCTTTAGTAAATGTCAGGGTTTCTTGTGGATCCTGGCGACTGACTCCTAAAGTCCCTCATGATCTTAGTGCTTCTTCCACCATAGGACTTGAAGATGTCGATCAAAACATGCCATTAACCTTTTCGCTCAGCCACAGCCCTGTGAGGGCTACAATCTCTTTAATGTGATGCAATCAATGGATGAAAAAGTGTCCCTGCATCCAAATGACCACATGATAAATTGTGCCCATGATACCAAAGAATTAAAACTGATGTTGCCCATTGAATTCACCTCGGAGGCAAAGTCACCGGTGTCTCAGGTGCTTCTGCAAGCTTGTCTTAAGGTCGCAGTTCCATGTTGACTACATTAACATCCATTTGGTGCTTTTTGCGCACTCTCATGCGCGCATAAAAGGGCGCGCGCGCAATGTATGGTCATAAACCGAAGAGGGAGGGGTGGTGGTGGTGGTGGTTTGTGAGGTGAAGTGGGGGTTGCGCAGAGGAGGAGGACTGACTACAGGGAGAGATGTGGGGTGGCCGGGAGAGGACAGGAAGGAAAAGGAACAGGCGCTTTGCTGCTCAATTAGCGATTTAATCTCCTTAACGACGGATCGCACTTTTAACTCCGCAGATGTGATTTACTTCGTCATTTTAAGACACAGACCAAAGAGGGATTAACTACCTCGACTTTGCGCTTTTTCTTCGCCGTGCGTAAATGACCAAAGCCTAATTTTACGCATGGTGTTTTACCCAAGAAACTGGATGCGCACTGCAAGCAGCTCCGGCCTTTTGTAAACATGCTGCTGTAATTCCACATTCACTGGTATCGATCACTTTTATATCGATCATTCTTACCTCCAGTGGCTGTGGAATCATTTGTTTTATGACAGCTTTGTTTTTGCGCTTGTCATTTCGATTAAGAAACCAAAAAAGCAGGAGAAAACAAAATACTCCACCCGTATCATCATCACGCTTGCAGGACTGCGTCTCAGCCCGAGGACGGAGCAGAACAGAACGCGTGCTTATTTTTTCCCATGTCTGAACCACAGAGCCCTGCACCCAGGAGCGGCTGTGTGGCAGTGACGCCGCGGACCATGGACAACAGGCCTGTCCGGAGAAGGCGAGCCGGTGCCATCCGGCATCTGCTGCTGGCAGCCACTTTCCTTGCCTGCAGCTCCCAACTGCTGCTGGCGGATGCCAGCTCATGGTGGTGAGTATCCCGCTGGAGGTGCACACACAGACTTTCAATGGAGTATACCCAATTAAATACTACTAAAACACTCGGGGCAGATTTGGAGTTGTAGAGTTTATGACCTAATCCGCTATATTGCCTCATAATTTTAATCCATGTGCTTTACTGCAACTTGAATTTCAGTTTGCATGCCTTAACCCTGGCTGTTCTAACCCAAGTCCACCTTATCACTATATTTCTCTTTATATACAACAGATAGGATGACATCTGTGATTTTTTAAAGACTTCACTGTGTCTTGCCACTTGTGTCAATGTGTGTGTTTTGGGGGGTTGTTTTGCGTCATGCCGTGATGTTCCAGTCCTGTGGTAGAGCACTAACACTGAATGGAACAAATGTGAAGGCTCTGTCACAATATTTACCCTGGCTGTGCCCCAAATGGCCTGCATGGGGGCCTGCTGCTGTGCCTATAGGACTATCAATTAGCCACACTTGTTCTTGACTTACAAAAAGTGTCAGCGCTGTTCACTTGGCTTTTGTTTGCTTTGTTAGATTTGGGCATGTGCAGCTTGTGGAAACTGTTGTCGCTCTGGTTTTATAGACTCAGAGAACAGTGTGCACAAGTATCCAGGTGTGGAAGGATGGGATGATTATAGTTAGCTGCTTTTCTGCACTTCTGTTTTCCAAATTGTGCCACATTTTTACAATTATCTGCATGTACAAAGGCAAAGTGCAGGAACCCGGCAACTGATCAAACTTGAGTTAAGATTGTAGTTGGACCATGTGACTTTTGATTCCTTTTTTGAAGGAGTCATTCATGTTTCATTTTCAGGACAAAATGATTTATCCAGTTTGTAGTACAACTCCAAAATCCTGGTGAAAACTGGGGCATTCACTATGGTTTGGCTTTTTTTGGCTTTTGCGTTGACTGAAAATGGACAAAATAATCAGGATGAACAAAATAACTTACAGGGCAAAAGAACAAAGTAATCAAGGAAATGGACTAAGAAGAACAATGTAATTAAATAACGGTAACAAAATAAGAGGCAAAATGAAAAATGAATGAATATGTGAAGAAAAACAACAAAATAATGGACAAAATGAAGCAAAATTAACAAAAATCAAGCTAATCAACCAAATTGCACAAAATAAGAAAATGAGAAGAAAATGAAGCAAAATAAAAAACAAGAATAATCAAGAAAATGAACAAAAAATAATAGCACCAAGAATATTTCTAAAAAATAAACAGAAAATAAATAAAATATGCACAAAGTCATCAATAACATTGATTAAAATTAAATGGAATGTGTCAGCCCTGCCTTAGCTCAAGTCAGCTGGGATAGGCT
>JAQQAE010017484.1:0-11457 GCA_029823295.1 Pseudamia nigra
TTTTCCACACGTGGATCCACTTAAGCTGCTGAAACATCTCAAGGATGATCAGTGGAAACAGATGCACCTGAGCTCAACTTTGAGCTTCACAGAAAAGGCTATGAATACTTGCAGTATATCTATGTGCTTTCTCAGGTTTTTTTTATTTTTAATAAATTTGCAACAATTTCAAACAACACTTTTCCACATTGTCATTATTGGGTGTTGTGTGTAGAATTTTGAGGGAAAAATTCATTTAATTAATTTTGGAATAAGGCTGTAGCATAAAAAAATGTGGAAAAAGTGAAGCGCTATGAATATTTTCCAGATGCACTGTATATTCTGTAAATGTGTCTCTTGGATCTGTCCACACTAATCAAGGACACAGAGTTGATGTAACATTTACAGATGTTTGTACAGGAGCATATGTGGCAGGTTACAGCATGGTTTGTTTGTACAAAGTGGTTCTGTCTCACCACATGCAGCTTCGTTATCTGTGTATCATAATCTTTGCCCATACCATGCATATGTTTCAGTCTCAGGGATGAAGACTGACATTGTGTCGATGACATTAATTCAAATCCCAGAGATGCTACACCATCTGGTATCCAGCATTGAAAGTCATCCATCATGTTTGTTGTGTTGTTGCAGTGATGATCCTCGGTGTGACGATACTGAGGAAGAAGTACCCGCTTGCTAAATACCTGTGTGTGCTGCTGATTGTGAGCGGTGTAGCACTGTTCCTCTACAAACCCAACAAAGCCTCAGCTGTGGCAGACGACCACGTCTTTGGGTTTGGAGAGATTCTTCTGGTGAGCTTGTCATCTTTCATCCCATTCATGTTATGAATACTAGCAGATCCTTAAAAAGATAAAAATTTGGTTTTGATTTTCAAGGCTTAAAATGTCTTAAAAGTCCAAAATTGTTGGATAGGGCATTCAGTGTCAATCAGTGAATGAGCAGTTTCATTTGAAAAGTAATTTCTATCTGTGATAATGATGAAAATTCAATTTACTGTTCAGAACTTGAAAAATATGTCTGCTTCAGGTCCCCTAATCGTTATCAGACAGTATTCAATACTTTTTCCTTGACATTCACAGAAAGGCAAAACAGCTGTAGCTCGTACCCACAGGTTGACATGCAATCTTCACTAAACATGCCCATAAATTTGTTATTTTCTTTGTGCAGCAGTTATGGCATTACAGTATTTTGGTTTTCAGAGAGCTTGTATGTTATGTGAATTCTAGCATTTTGTAAAATAAAAAAATTGATCTTATGTTTAAAAATTTTAAAAGGGGAACCAAAACATTCAGTAGCCTTGAAAACCAATCGTGTTCAAGTTTATTGATAATCTGCAGTCATCATTTCATCATTTCAGCTGGTCAGTGTGGTGAAAAAGTGAAGTTGTGATTGTTCTGGGCAGTATTGCAATTATGATTTACAATTGCAATATAAGTCTACTTGCTTATCAAGGAAAATACACAGATAATATCTGTCTTGCTTAGCTGTGTTCCAAAATATCAGCAAACGCACTGAGTGTCTGTTGTTTACTTTTTTTTGCATTTAAATCACCTGAAATTTGGACCTGTAACTTAAAGCCATTGCAGTTCTATAACTGCTCAGGTTGATAGTGTGATTGTAAATGTAATTTATTTAATTGTGTAGCCCAGTTTGGAATTACTTTGGATTAGACTGATCCCAAAATGTCTTGGATTTTTGCACCTGGGCTTTATAATTGTACAACAACCCTGATATTTGTACTTGACCAATGTGCTGATTTGCTGTGTGAGGCCTTTCTCTGCCTTTACCATAGTTGCTGCGTCAATTCCATGACATTTGTCCAATGTTTCGCCTTTGTATTTTATTGTTGTCTAGCTGGTCTCGCTGACTTTGGACGGCCTGACTGGAGTGGCTCAGGACCACATGAGGGCTCGCTTCCAGACCGGTGCCAACCACATGATGCTGAACATCAACATGTGGTCTACTCTAGTGCTGGGAGTAGGTGAGTCAACTCTGCTAAACTGAAAACTGCTCTAGTGTGCCGGCAGCAATTAGTTTCATTCCAACCAGAGACACATCAGGCTGCTTCACCTCCAGCCAGAATGAGAAAATAATGAGCAAAATCACCTTGGTTTGATTCAGTCCTGTCAAAAGTATGGCAGAATAGTGTTTCAACACAACCACTGGTGCAATAATTGTCACAGTTGGCTGGTTCAGATATTTCTTAATGGTAAATATCAGCTTTTGCATCTAGGTAATGAAGAAAGCGTTTTATTCCTGGTAAATAAAGACAAATCATTGCCATGTTAAACTATCTTAGTGTGACTGCACACTGCTTCTCTGTAGCAACTTGGTGCCATGTTAAGTTCTAATTTTAAGTTATTTGCCAGTATGGATGCACAGATGGTGATATTCTGGGACAGTGTTCGAAATAAGAATTTGCCCAATAGCTGATGCCAGTGCCATTGTGTTTTTTCCTTTATTGTGTTTTTGTTGTTGTTCATTCCCTCTTTTGTCTGAGGGAAATGAAGAATGAAGTCATACAAAATTAGGCAGCAGCTTTTGATGTAACGCAACAGATAGACACTGGCCACCACTAGCACTGTTTCATTTTTGTGCATGGAAATTGTGACTGACTTTTAACTGCTTGAAATATCTGTAAAATCCTGGCATAAGCCAGTATCCATATTTCCAAAAATACAAATATGCCTTTGTTACCAGTGGTGGAACATACACACAAATGTGAGATACTTTTGTTTGTTTGCTACTTTATACTTCAACCCCTCTTCATCTCAGAGGCAAATGTTGCACTTTTTACACCACTTTTTATTTGATATGTTTTAGTCCCATTCTTGTCCAGTGTCCTCAAATTTACTGATTTTGAAGGTTTGAGATAAACTCAAGGATCAAGTGTTCCTTCATGTGTTGGGTAACGTTTTAAGCCTCTGTATAAATAACCTCTTGGAAAATGCATTATCACGAAGCTGGAAACAAGCCCGTGTTCTGAGCTCATGAAAAGAGTTTTATGCACAGTTCTCACAGAATATGAAGCATTGTTGCATATTAAACAAGCAGTATATGAAATACATGAAATGGTCTTCATCTTAAATACGAACTGCAGCAAAATGCCACATACACATTAATGCAGAAGGAAAATCCAAAACATCATACATAGGAGGAAAGTAATGACCAGCACCATGTTACTTTTAATTGTCATATTTTATTTCCCTTTTGTGGGCTCAAAGTATCAATTAATCAATATCCTTAAATGCATTTTACTCCTAATACCACCAGTCAAAAGTGTGGACACACCTGATCTCTGTGTTTTTGTTTTTTTTTTCTTCATTTCTATTATCATTTTTAACTGAATACATCAAAACCATGAAAGAACATGTATAGAAATACGTAGTTAACAAACATGTGTTAAGCAACCCATAACATGTTTTTATATTTTAGATTGTACAAAGTAGCCACATTTAGCTTTGAAGACAGTTTCACACTCATGGCTTTCTCTCATCAGAGTCACGTGGTAGTTGTCCACAATCTTTTTTGTACCTTGTTAACAGTTACTTTGTCGTTTCTTGCCTCCTTAATCTGTTTTTAGACTATCAGTTGTCATGTGCAGATGAAGGGTGGGTACATAGCACTATTAGTGCTACTACAACTACTTTAGAAATCCACATAATAACAACAAACACTTAAGTAATAAGAACAGATGGTCCATAATTACTTCAGGAAATCAAGGTTAGTCTGTAAAATAAAGGCCACTGCTCTTGGGGACACACTTTTTTTGGATTATCCTCAATTTCCTAAAGTAATGTACTGTATTTTCTCTTTACTTAAATAAGTATTTCTTTCTATAATATGGATTTGTACAGTTGTTGCAATAGCACTAACAGGGCTATTAATTCTTTGCCCACTCTTCTTCTGCACATGACAACTGATGGTCTAAAGCACATTAAAACAATAATTAACTCCCCTGTGATTCCAGGTAACTTGATTGTGAATTAGAGGAGAGAATACAAAGCTGTAATTAAAGCTAAATGTGGCTACTTTGGACAATCTAAATATAAAACATGTTCTGAGTTATTTAACAATTTTTGTTTGGTACATAGTTCCATGTCTCCTTCCACAGTTTGGATGTCTTCAGTATTACGGTAAGTTCAAAAATGCCTAAGGAGAAGGTGTGTCCAAACTTTTGACTGGCAATGTCCAAACTGTTATTTTAAGGCTTTCAAAGCAGAACTTTTACAAGTAGTAGAGTTTTTTTTCAGTGCAGCAACATTAAGTATCAATACTACCTCCCTGTGCGTTTGACACTTGCCAAACTTGGCAAACAGCACCTTAATTAAGTAGTCTTTACCACATACATGGTACCGAGCTGCTGTGGATGCTACATCCCCTATTCTTAAAATGTTTTGTAAATTTTAAAGGTTCATATGGAGTCCAGGAAAATGGGTACTATAATGTAGCTGCACAGACTGAGCAAATACAAAGCAACTGCACCACAGCCTCTCAGGAGGCAAAAACTCATTAATTCTGTGGAGACAAAGTGTTGAGTATTATCTTTATAGATAAGGAATCCTGCATCTCAAAGCCCTGCATTTTGTGAGAAGGCTGCCATAATGCACTAAAGAGCAGGGCACATAAAACAAATGCAATATAATGAGGAGTTTTCAAAGGTTAGGCACTAATGGGCTGTAAGATAAAGATCAAAAGGTCAGAACCATTATGAGAACTGAGACTGTTCATATTCTTATAACTAACTAATTGGCAGCACTTCCTATCTTTTACTATGTTCAGTCTCTGCTGCATGTCTGCCTTCACTTTGCGAAGTTTTATACACAGAAAAGGGAGATTTGTTTTTACTAAGTGTTGCATTTAGTGCAGACTTCAAAATGTCTTCACTTTTCCCTGGTCAGATCTGTGTAAACAAAGATATATAGTGTCTCCCTGATGAAAGTCTTCTTTGTTAACGTGGATCTGATTTTAGAACTAAATGAATGTGTGACACCCACACATCAAATTTGCATCCATCTGTTACTGCTTGAGGCCACTTGGTGGAGCCATGTGTCCATATTTTGAATCACATCTGACTTTGTTCGCTCATACAGTGCATAGGTGTCAACAAGAACTAGAAAAGAGACGGTCTCCTCTGTATTTTTAATGAAGTTGTGGTGCTTTGGTAATTATTCTTGTTTTGTTTCATATCTGCTGCAGTTTGGGTCATAGTTGTGTATAAGGTTGAGGTTATGAGTTAATAAAATCACTACCATTGAAGCATCTGCCCATCACTTACTTTAGTAATAGATAACATTAAAGCTAAATTACAGTGTTGATACATAATTTGGTGTTGTTGATCATGTTTTCGCTTCATTTTGCTTTTAGCAGTGTAACATTTTGAAGTTCATTGTTGTTGAGTCTGGAAACCTACCTACACGAAAATTTTACAGTAAAAATCTATTTCTTGGCATCAGTTTGGACTAGTTTTGCTTTCATACTTGCACAAAAAAGTGGGAAAACTTCCAAAAAGTTAAAAGCAAACCTTCCTGAAGTGCACTGTGGTCCAGGGCAGTCTTTAAATGTGGGAAGTTTTTAGTTTTGACATTCTCCACATGAATTTGTTTTGGTACCCAAAATGGCTTTGGGGCTGGACTAGAGCCATATGGTAATTCTTTTGCTTTTTTGCCACAGAAAAAGAATATATATATATATACCTTTTTTATGTGACTTTAAATATATTACTGTATTACTATTACTTGATTATTATATGATTTTGATGTTTATTTCTTTGTTACTTCCTTCTTCTGCTCCCAGGTGTGCTCTGGACAGGTGAGGTTTGGGATTTCCTGAGTTTCACTGAACGCCACCCCAGCATCATCTACAATATCCTCCTGTTTGGAATGACCAGTGCTTTAGGCCAGGTAGGTGGTGTATGAATGTTGAAAGATTTTGAAATAATAACACATCCAGATTCCTCTACTCCTCTGCTGTTTTCTCTGCATGCCTATTGACATATTTTTTGATAAACCACACAAATGTCAATAAAAAAACTCAAAAGTAACTTGCACATCTGTTTTTTTTTTTTTTTTTTTTTAACCAGCATTTAAGTTTATATGATTTACATTTATTCTTTGAAGATGAATCCTGTTCTTAACTCTAGCCTTTAGAGACAGAGTCTTCAAGCCTCATATTGAGAGCTTTCCATTGTAGGAGCCAGCCCCACAGTGTGACTGTATAATCAAGTTTACATTCCCATAATGTATTAATAACATGAGCAGACAGACACAACCAGAGGAAAAGTTGTCAACAAATACTTGAACTAAGAAACTTCCTCACCACATGATGAGGACACAGTCCAGGAATGGAGCTATATTAGAACAAATCAAAAAGAAAAAATAGTATAAAAATATAGTATGAAATGTAGTCCAATTGTAGCAAAAAGGACCTAAAGATTGCTTTCATTTATGTTGACATTTTAAATGATTAGAGCCGTAATTCTCCATGTGGAAAACCAAAACCACACACCCATAGTGTGTGATTTTACTGTCTTCAAACCTTTGGGAATACATTTTTGGGCTGCAACTACCATTGTACTATTGTACATTATTCTGACAAGTATTTGATTGATTTGTGTGGTGTATAATGTCAGAAAATGGCAAAAAAAAAAACTCTTTGCCAATTTCAAATTTAGTACAGGAGGATAAAAATTAGTAAATTTTAGGAATTAGGAAATTTATCAAATAGTTGTTGGTGACCTTAAGATGAAGCATTGCAGTTCTATTACATTTGTTTCTCTGCCCATGAATAAAGTTGTGTGACTGTGTCAGTGGTTTTCTTTGAATCCTCTTCCAGACGTTTATCTTCATGACTGTGGTTTACTTTGGTCCCCTCACCTGCTCCATCGTCACCACCACCAGGAAGTTCTTTACCATCCTCGGCTCCGTGATTCTCTTCGGTAACGTCATGACTACAATGCAGTGGGTCGGCACCATCCTGGTCTTCTTAGGTGAGAGTTTGTTGTCTTCTGTTTCATGCGCTGTTGTTACCTTTTTTTTCTCCCTCTTCTCATGTTAAACATTTATTTCATTGAACAGTATGTTTCAGAGACATTGGTGACAGATTATACTAGTAGTGGAAAGACTGTGAATGCTCTTAACTGCTGCAAACTGGGACAGTTACAGTGTTTGTTGTAATAAACAATTAGGCCTTTGTTTGGGGAATACTTTACACTTCCCACACAAACCATTTGGCCGAGTGCTAAATAATGCAATGTGAGTATAGCTTAGGGGAATCGGCAAAAACCAGAGAAAACGCCAGACTCATCTTAATTTTAAAGATTCCATTGCTTCAAAAGCCACTGTTTTCTCACCTGCTGAAACTTGCCTTTGTTATGTAATGACATATTTCATTTTACTTCAGGTCTTGGATTGGATGCTAAATTTGGAAAATCCCCCAAGAAGACGACACACTAAAACATCTGGAGCACGAGAGAAACGCAAAACACAGGGAAATGGAAGCTCTCTATAGCCAGTATCTTACTTTGAAGAAGACATCCTGTACAGCCATAGGCACTTATGGTTTGCTCAAGTACCATCAGATTTTTAACTGTATTTAAACACAGGAGTCCTCGATTTCCACTGCACCTACTCTGTTGATGCTGAAAGGACACGTCTTCATTGGGATCAAGTCCTAAATGAACGTTGATGAGCCAGTCACATCTTTTTAACCACAGGATAGGACACTGTCCTGTGGTGGGCAAGTTTGGATGAAAAGGGAAGATACTGCATTTAGACATCTCTTGTTTTTTTGTGATACCAGCTCACCTCCCTAGGATGGAAACTGAACCAAACATGGCCTAAGAATTACATTTCCAGCATTTCACTCATAAACTTACCTCCATGTCAGGCCTGGTTTACAAAATAGGTCTTAAAAAATGATTGTCACATGTGGTTTATCTTTTGGTAAATATTCTTCCACGAATCACGTCATGTCTAAAGTTGCCTTAGTTACATGTAGCCTGTTATGCCCAACCCTGCATCTGAAATGTTTCTAATTTGTTTTTCCATAAGTTGAAAGTACTTTGGCATAAAAAGGAAGATGCAATATTTATTTTCAATAGTTGAATGGTTCAAATGTCCAATACTTGTCTCCAGTTGGCTGCAGTGTATTTGAAAAAAAGAAATGATCACTTGCTGTTCAAATTACAGACTGTATATGCTACATGAAATTTATTACCAGCAGTTTATGTTAGTCAACTTTTTTAAATTAAATATATTATCAATGTTACTGTAACCCTCAAGGTTTGGTATTTTTGAGCGAACAAATGGCAACTGATGCATACAGTGTGTACAGTTTGGATTCAAGTTAATGATGAATATATTTTGTTAGTAAGACTATACCGACACTCAGTAGTACTTGTTCACTCATCTGTTGGTATCAACAGAATATTAAAATGTCTTGCATCTGGGAGTCATCAAATACTAATGTTTTTAAGATATACACAGAGGGAAAATCAAATCTGCTTTATGTAAGTACTGATACAACTGTGAATATTCAAGTAAAAACCCTGCATTCAAAAGCTGCCTTAAGTAAAAATATGAATGCATTGAAGACAAAATATCCTCAAACTCCTAAAAGTAAAAGTGGCCCAATCCAGGATGATAATTATTGATTCATTAATGTGTTCTTTAGTGATGTAGCAGGTCATGGAGGACACATTTAATTTACTGAATGTACTACAGTACAGTCAGTCGAGTTTACTTTATATCAGTAATGGGAAGCTGCTGTTATGAAAAGCTATTAGTCAAAAATGTAGTGGAATAAAATCCACAATTGTTACCTCTGACGTACCGGTAATGAAATATAAGATAAAGTAAGTGAAAAGGCTTGTACTCAAATCAACATATATTGTACATGGTTTTCATTAAAGGAAGGGGATAAAGAACTGTATGGGGACAAAAAACTAAAGCTGTCAGCTAGTATGAAGAGGAATAAAAATTCAAATATTTATTTCAGAGTAGTGGAGTAGAAGTAAAATGGAAATGTTCACAGTAAAGTAAAAGTACTCCCTGTTTGTACCTAAACACCACAACCAGTTCATTCCAACACTTGGTGCTTTTAAAGACATATCCAGGTCCAGAGCAAAACGTCTTTCGGCAGGTGTTTTCTGTGTAACAGAAGGAAACAGCGCCCCCCGGTGTCATTTTCAGACAGTTCACCCATCCAGTAAGTAATAAAGAGACTAACTTTTCCCCTCAGTGTTAATTTTATTTTCTTATTCATTATGTACTGGATTGTTATTGTTATTATATCTATTTGCTGAATTCCGTCTTAAGTCAATATATTATAAAAGTACTTCACTATTTTATCTCTATCAGTCCACTGCCCCATGACGTTATCTGTTTGTTACAGGTAAAGATAATGCTGCAGCATGGGTAAGGATCACATAAAAAACTACACAGTATATATATTTGAGGATATGCGTTAAAGTAAAAAAATACTGAAATTAAAGTGAATGTTGGTGTTAACTGTTTTTGCTTGGAAAATAAAGCAGAAACAATTGAAACATGAAATATAGCTTTTGCCAGATTAAAATGCCGAGACATTACAAAATAAAGCAACCCAGTGTAATTTTAATGAAACTATGAAAAACACTTAGTTCTACTGACATGACGAGTGACATAAACCGACTCCAATTTACCAAAACTGGTTAATGATGACACATTTTCCGCACAGACGTTCAGGCATTATGTGCAGCATCCTATTTGCGATTTTTCTCGGCCTTTCTTCCGCAGATTAAAGTGCGCACGGTTTTGACTCGACTGTCACTAATCCGTTTGTTTTTGTCAAATTCACAAACTCAGGCTTCACAAGGGACAAAAATGTTCGCCACGGTACGCAAGCAACTCAGAAGCCACCCGGCTGTAAGTATTCTCCGGTTACACTCAAAAATACACTCACTTAAATTGCTGCTTTTCACGAACTTGCGCATTTTTGTGGCTAAACTAGCTTAGCTTTAGCGAGTTGCCACTTCGACCGCAGTGACTTTGACAACATCAGGAAATATTCATAAATACTTGGTTTTTACTTGCACTATAATCCCTTTATAATATTAAACTTCTATGCCACGTCTGCTGAGACTTTTGGCAGCTGATGTTAAAAAAAAAGGCAAACCAGGTCACGGCTGTTTATAATTAAGACAAGTATGGAGCGTCTGCTGCGCTGGAAATAGCAGCTACTAGTTAGCAAGTTAGGTGGCTAACGAGCACGAGCGGAGAAGCCTGAGCTTGTTTATGGATTTCTCCAAGCGTTTACATTTGTTTTCCTTCTTGTGAGACCTCAAGTAGTTACTTCAGTTGGAGATAGTTCACTTAATCCCGATTATAAACTGAGAGACAGTTGTAATAAAGCCAATAAGAAGCTAGTGTAGAATAAATGACAGGACAACTGTTGACCACAAGGCAAAGGTTTGTTTGGATCAACATAAGTTAATCTACATTAATACAACATTTTACGGTGATAACTCATACAGTATTTTAACGTGTCAGTGTGCAGACCAGGAAAATGCCAGTAAATTAAGAAAGATCACAATCCTTTAAAGCAGTGCCTCCTGAACATTTTTTCACCCAACACTCAAAAGATAAAACTTGAACTTCCCGTGTTAATTCTGATTTAATGCTGTGAAAGCCACTACCGTAAACCAATATAATGAGCAAAAAAAGAACAAGATGATGGCACATTACCAAAAATTGAATATTCCACAAAGAATGAATGACAAATAACAAAAATGGACAGTGTAACCCACAAAATATACAAAAAAGAACTATATTCAATTCAATTTTATTTGTATAGAGGCAATCATAATTAACTATTATCTCTAGATGCTTCACAATTCAAGGCCGAGACCTCGTGATTGTACAGAGAACAAACCAAGGGTGGCAGGGGGCAGGAAAAACTTCTTTTAACAGGAGAGAAAAACCTCCAGCAGACCCAGCGGCTCAGGGTAGGCGGCCATCTGCCTCAACTGGTTGGGAGAGACAAAAGAAAAGGGTAGAGATGGAACAACAAACAACACAGACACTAGACCGGTCCACATCCAGCAAACACACAGCGAGGGCAGAATGAACAAAGTGGTCATTCTTTTCACGAACTACTTTACTTTAGGTCACCAAAAGTAACTAAACAGTCACATAATCAACATTGAGCCTGAATTGAAAAATCTGATTTGGAATTTTCTGTCTTACAATGTATGGGAAACCTGTTTGTTTTCTACCACGAGTCTCAAATTTTGTTGTATTTAATTACAATGACAACTAAGGAATCAATCCATAATACACAGGATGCACAGTACAGTGGTGCCTCGGATAATGACGATAATCCGTTCCAGCGTCACGGCCTTTATCCGAATCGGTTGTTATCCGATGCGACTTTTTCCATAAAAATACATGTAAAATCAATTAATCCGTTCTGGACCCA